>CAUYQG010035419.1:0-38186 GCA_963574415.1 Tarsius wallacei | reverse complement strand
GCCCGGCTAATTTTTGATTTATTGTAGAGATGAGGTCTCGCCAAGTTGCCCAGGCGGGTCTCGAACCTGCGGGCTCAGGCAATCCACTCACCTCAGCCTCCCAAAGGTGCGGGATTACAGGCTGAGCCACCGAGCCCGGCTCATTAGTTCTTAAATACCATAGTGGTCAGTTATGCTCTGCGGTCATGTGTTCAGTTTGTTTATCTACCTTTGCTAACATCAGTGTGCTAGTATTTGACTAAGCATTTTCTCAGCATTCTCTCATTTGTTTCTCTCAACAATTTTATGAAGTAGATGCTATTATGAACTCTGTTTTAAAAAAAATTTTGGTGCAGTTGCAGAGATAAGGGAATGCTCATCCACCATTGGTGGGATTGTAAACTAGCTCAACATCTATGGAAAACAGTCTAAAGATTTTTCAAAGGTCTAAAACTTGAATTACCATTTGACCCAGTCATCCTACTACTAGGTATCTATTCAAAGGAAATCAATATATACAAAACACACCCGTACCTGTATGTTCATTGCAGCACTATTCACAATATCAAAATCATGGAACCAACCTAAGTGCCCATCAATAATTGATTGGATAAAGAAAATGTGGCACATATATATGTGTAGACGTATATACACATATAAATATATATATATACATGGTGTGTGTATATAAATATGGTATATTTATATACCATAGAATACTATACAGCCATAAAAAAAGAATGAAATCATGTCCTCTGCAGAAACATGGATGGAGCTGGAGATCATCATCCTAAGTGAACTGAGAAACAGAAAACCAAACACCGCATGTTCTTGCTCATATGTGGGAGCTAAACAGTCACAGAGATGGAAATAATAGACACAGAGGACACCAATAAGGAGGGAGATAGGAGGGGGATTAGGGTTCAGAAATTACCTAAGGGGCACAATATTCACTATCTGGGAATTGGGCCACCTGAGACTCAATCCTCACCACTATACAATATGTCCGTGTAACAAACAAGGATGTTTACCCCGAAACTAAAATAAAAATAAATAAAAATGAGGAAGGCGAGGATGCTGAGGAAGCTAGGGAATATAGAGGTCTCCAGATTGTAAGCGATAGAGCTGGGGTTTAAACTCGGGCAATTGGACCACACAACCCTGTGGACAACGTCTCACCTTGCACACAGTCTTCGACTTGGGGCAATTTGTATCAGTTTCTTTGTTCCACAATCATGAGAAGAAACATGTGCTAGACTCTTTCTTTACACACAGTGCTTCATTTAATTGGCCTCAACTCTGTGAGGCACCCCGTTCACATTTTGTGACGAAGGCATTGGAGCTTGAACAGATATGGTACGTACCCAAAGCCCCCCACGGGGAGGGGTGGGCTGCACAGAAAACCCAGATTTGCCTGACTCCAGAGGCAGCATCTTTAATCACTCCACAGCACGGCTTTTCTCAATGGCTCACTCTGCCCATGTACTTGTATATTTTAAGAGGTCGCATAAGTTGATAATTCATTTAAGCTTAGTGGGGAAGCTTTGTAAATGCTCACATGAAGTTGGGGGTGGGAAGTGGGCAATGTGTACTCTACGTACTCTAATCCTCTCCTAAGCATGGGGAATAGCATAAGAAGGTACAGAATAAAAGGTGAGGGCTTTGAGGAAGTCTGGGAGGAAGAGAGTGATGGAGAGTCTTATTGACAAACCAAATTAGGAGAATTTGAACCAACAAATGGGAGGCCATGATTAAATCTTTATTGTCTGTTCATCTGGAGGATACTTCTCTTCCATGTGGGTTTCAGAGGGCGCTTGACTAATTCTAGAAGCATTTTATTCAGTAAAGAGTTGGGAAAGTCCTGCATTGCTTGTAGCTTGAAGAGGGCATGTGTTTTAAATTTCTTAGTGCCTCTTGAGCCTAGAACTTCAGTGCATAACACGCTGGGATTGGGATCAACCAGAATCTGCAGGCTGGAAGTTGCTGAGCTAGAAGAGTTTTTGAAATTCTTCTTTGGGCTGGGCATGGTGACTCAGCCTGTAATCCCAGCACTTTGGGAGGCCAAGGCGAGAGGACTGCTTGAGCCTGGAGGTTCAAGACCAGCCTGGGCAATTTGGTGAGACCTTGTCTCTACAATAAATCACAAATACTAACTGGGCATGGTGGCATGCATCTGTGCATCTGTAGTCTGTGGCCATGAGCATGCCCCACTGTACTGCACTCCAGCCTGGGTGACAAGAGTGAGACTCTAACTCAAAAAAAAAAAAAGGTAAAGAAAAAAGAAATTCTTATTTGGAGGACTAAAGAACTAGAGTTTTGCTATCTCTTGGCCTGTCTCCTTGGCCTGGTGTATTACTGTAACTTAGTTGCTCTCCAACTGCCTGACTCTCCAGCTGGAAGAAGCCTCAGCTGAAAGTCAAGTGACCACCTTTGGTCACTATTGTACTCTGTCATAAACCTGTATATTCATAAAGACCTTGGTAAGGGAAAACTTACCTCTAATCCCCAAGTCGCTTTTTTTTTTAAGGGAGTAGTTTGCAGCCAGGGTGCTTTTATTCCATCAGAATGGATGAAGTACATATTTTTGCAAATCAAGTTCTTCACAATCACCAAGTCCAGAAATAGAGTCTAAATTATTCAAGGCAGACAAATATTATTCAGTAATTTCTTTAACATATAGAAGCCACATCACTAAGCCTCCTGGCTGCCAATGCTTCGGGCTGAGCTAAATCTCAGGGTCCACAGAGGTTGGCATGTGATGTGTATAGTAGGGTATTATTTTTAGCAGCCATTTGCTAGTTGTAATGTCCTGGGTACTTATCGGATTGGCAAGCACTGGAATAGTCAACAAGAAGTAAAAAGTTGGAAGTAATCATCTGGATATTTGAGATCTCTACAATTATGTGATTAATTCACATCCTAAAATCCTACCCTGTGAAAGAATGTATGGTCTGAATAAACACAACTATAAATCACCCTTTTCATGACTGATGGGTAGCTAGAGTATGGCTTTCTTTTTTCCTCTTTGGGTAGAGTTGAGTGTGAGGTTCAGTGAAAAAAGAGTTTAATTTTTTTTTGACTTTGCATTTGCAAATAGCGTTTCCTTGGACTTGAAGTACATATGGGTAATAAGTACATGGCATTGCTAATAGACTGTATAAAAAATATTCTTGTGCATAGAAACATGCATGGATGGGTATATGAGTATACACATTTCCTCATGAGATTGTTAATGGACTGTTTTAAACTTTTACATCAACTGTTTCTTTGGGCCATCGCTTAAAATGTTTGCATTTTGGTAGCTGATCAAAGTCCTGAAGGTTTTGTGTAAATCAATAGAGCTGGCATGACCAGTGGAGAGTCTGAAGCCAAGGGAGGTTTTGTTTGAAGAATGGCACTGTTGTGGGACTTGCCAGCCAGACTGTGAAGAATGCACTTCTGTTTTTGCCTCCCTACTGTACCTTCTTTAATCCTCTGCCTGTCCTCTAAGGACATGTGGAATTCTTCCCAGCCCCATTCTGCTTAAGCTCGCTTCTGATCTTTCTATTCAGCCCTTTAAGACTCTCACACACATAAACATCTCTCTCTGACAGCATGCCCATGTAAACTGATTCCAAGACCCGGCCTGGTTTGCATGTAGTTAGCTTGGCTCATGTATCCTGAAGGGGGCTGCCTTGGTTTGGACTCACAAGGCCCTTGAAGTCATGCCAAGCAAAAACACTGGCAGCATGACAAAGCCTAAAGGGCTGAGTTGGCTACCTGTCGCGAAATGTACACGTGTCAAGCTGCTACTCCACTCTTAGGCACGTTATAGCATGACACTTCCCAGAGTGGCGAACTGCTGATGTTTATTTCTTGCTTTGTTTGAAATGAGACTTTTGGAGTTAAATTGGCTTTGGCCACGATATCCTGGTTTTATTTTATGTATGGAGAGAAGGTCTAAATACTGAACTCTACCTTATCACCAATGTTATGAGCAAACCATGGTTTAAAAAAACACACACATTGTCAAAGTAATAAAAAAAGCTGAAGATACAATAATTATAATACCTTTCCAAAAGTAATATTTAATATTTAGAGAATGAGTCCTACTTATTAAAAATACATTTTCTTGCTTGTAGTCAATAAATTAAAGATGATAACATGTGGGTTGGAAATTAACTCCTCCAATGTGATTTTAGGGTTGCTATTTTTTTAATCATTAAAAATACAATTCATTTGGATGCAGATTGCAATGTCTATGATGAGAAAACATCACAAAAATGGTAGCACAAAATTAACAGTTTCCATGAAGCAAGGCATCGCTTTCTCTCTAGACACAGATAACACAGACCCTTGGAAAAATAACAGAATCCTTCTTTACCAGAGGAATAGGGCACCTTTTTGACAGTAAGATGCATCTCAACTTCAAGATGTTAAAATATGAAAAAAGTACATGGATTAAAATTCATAAAATCTGGCCAGTCAGTGTTGGTCCTGGAGTAGAATCTTTGAAGCTTTAAAGGGTCTTGGTGAATCTTGTTTTTCTCACAGTGAAGGGCCCCCGTCATCCATCCAGGAGTTCTTGGTAGCTGTTTCAAGACAGAAAGCAATATTTTCAGGGGGTTGGGGTCTTTCACACTGGTGGGTGTCCTCAGGGGTTCCATATCGTGGGAACCTAGAAGGAGGTGACTTTGATCAAGAAGAATGGGAATAACAACATCTGCTTCTTTGTGTTGATGTGAAAATTAAGTCAGGTGACTCTAAAAAGCCTGATGCATAGAAGAAGCTCAATTAATATGAGTATCTATCTCCTCTCATCTGAAAACAGGAAACACGTGGAGAAATTTCAAATTCTGTAATTATTTGTTTACATATTCATTGGTCATCTCTACTCTGCCTCAAACTGCACTATACATTTTTGTTTCTTCAGTGCCTAGAATATTTCTTGGCATACAGCAGGCTTTTACAAAATAATTCTTGAATTAATGACTGGGTAGAGAAAAATAATGCAGGATATGTTGATTAAAATGAAATAATGAATGAATAGATTAGATAGCCACGAAAAAGTGCTTTTTTATTTATTACTTAGTAAATAAAATATTCATCTTCTTACCCCACAACTTGGTTCTTAGAATCAACTTATGTTCCTAGACTAGAAACTTTGGGTTTATATTCAAATCTGCCCATTTATTGTACCAAATTTTCTCATTTGTGCCTTCAAATTTTTGGATTTCCATTTTCTTCTTTATTCCTATTTTATTCCCACCTGTCAAGACCCTCAATGCATGGATTACTTCAACAGTATTCTAACTTAAATCGTGGCCTTTGCCTTCTCTCTTTCCATCTCCATCCTCTCCATGTGTGATCCAAGACTGATCTTTCTAGACTGCTCATTTTATTATTTTATGACCAGGCTCAAATGTATGACCTTGTCCTTAATAATCATGTCTTTCTCCTACCTAATAAAACAAATCCAACTTCTTAATCTGGTGGTCAGAATCTTTCACTGTGTAGAGCTCACTGTATTTAGCCTATCTTATTAATATTTCTTTCCATATTCACTATGAATGTTCCAGCTCTCCAGTCAGATTTCTATATCTGTCTTCCCCTCATCCTCATCCTCCGAAATCCAAATACTTCCTCCTACCATTTGACTCTGATCATGCTTTCTTCTATCAAATCTCCCCTCTCCGTTCGCACTTTTCTAGATCCTGTTCAGTTGCTCAAGTCCATCTTCTTCACCAAGCCTTCTCCAGTTATCTCCATCCATACTGATCTTTTGCCTATTTGAAAACCTCTGAGATTATTTTTAAACTGTTCAACACATGCTCATTTTGTTTCTTCTGCTAAACTGTAATGCCCTTGAGGCCAAGTACCAGAGCTTATGTAACTTTCATGTTCCTCCCAACACAGAGCTAGGAGTTCATCATGGGAGGTGAAAACATTTTCTTGTTGATGAACTGAATTAGGGGATCAGTTAAGATGATGGAGCAAGGAATTCTACCCAATGAGAAAAGTGGTTCTAAGGAATATAGCAAGTCTAGTGCGAGGAATGCAGTGGAATAGAGAGCGGGAAAAATTGTGTCAGGAATAAACCATTTTAGGCAAGTTTGTGGATCCTTTCGTGCATGTTGCTGAAAGCTACCAGAACTCTGTTTCCAAAATGTGTAAATGTTCAAGAATATGGTGCAGAAGTACTATGATAATCCCCTATATTTCAAGATGTAGATCATGTAATGGTATGAATCTCTAGTTCATTTATACTTTGTGTGTATTTTTCAAATTTGCTATATTTACATATAACTAATAAAGTACTAGGTTTTTTAAAAAAAGTGTTTTAGTCTCAATATATTGAGAAATATGATTAACCAAGTTTGAAGATTTTTTTTTAACTGCAGAAATTCTCAATCTTTGAAATGCTAGTGCATGTTGTAACTCTCCAGATGTATGATTATAAAACTTCTGCCTCCCTTTTTTTGGTGAGGAAAATATATTATTATCATAAGAAATACTGATGTTCCACAGAACACAGTTTAGGAAACACAATTGTAAAGGTCAAAGACTTTTCAGTTGTTTGTATAAAGCTAGTCTTTTTGGGAATTCACTTTAGGTAAATTTAACCTGCCCAAGTGGGATATGTTCCCCTTCACATTTCCCAAGTTTGTATGACACTGGGATGTTTAATGAAAGCCAATTTTCTCAAAGGTAAATTCACAGCAAGGTCTTGCAATGGGTGTGCTGAACTTTTTCTTACAATTGTGCTAGCACGCTGGCAGCTCCAATTCATCAAGCTTAAAGTACTGCCAATTTTGCTGTTCAAATCCCTATTCTAGAGCAATTGAATTTGCAAACCAGGAACTGGTAAATGGATGTTGGATAAAGTTCACAGTGGAGACATAAATGCTTTTTGGCACCAGGACTTGGCATGGATAGATTTCAGAGCTTACTTCCTCATTTTACTCTGAACTGAAGGCATTTAAAATGGTTTAAAGTTCTAGATTTTCAGTGAGTTCATTATAAATCTGTGCTATAATAAGCTTCTGGGAAGCTCAAGGATTCCGATATAGTAGTTCAGTTCTACTTTTTCTTTTTTAAAATTTTATATTCCAGGGGTACATGTGCAGGCTTCTTACATGGGCATACTGAGTGATGGTGAGGTTGGATCTTCTACTAAGCCCATCACCCAAATGGTGAACATGGCACCCAATGGGTAGTTTTTTTCTCTTCTTCCCTCCTTCCCTCCCTCCCTCTCCCCTCCCTCCCTCTCGCCCTCCCTCTCCTCTTTATGAGTTCCCAGTGTCTGTTGTTCCCATCTTTATATCTGTGTGTACCCAGTGTTTAGCTCTCACTTATAAGTGAGAACATGTTGTATTCATTTTTCTGTTTCCATGCTAATTTGCTTGGAATGATGGCTTCCATCTGCATCCACATTGCACCAAAGGACATGATTTTACTCTTCTTTATGAGCTGTGTAGTACATTCTATGACATATATTTACCACATTTTCCTTATCCAATCCATTGTTGATAGGCACCTGGGTTGGTTTCACATCTTTGCTATTGTGAATAGTGCTGCAATAAACATACAAATGCAGGTATGTATCTTTTTGGCAGAACGACTTATGTTTTTTTGAGTATATCCTCAATAGTGGGATTGCTAGGTCGAATGGTAAATCTAGTTTTAGATATTTGAGAAATCTCCAAACTGCCTTCCACAGGTACTAAACTAGCTTACATTCCCATCAGCAGCATATGAGCATTCCCTTTTCTCCATACACTCGCCATCTGCTTTATTTTGGCTTATTAATAATAAACATTCTGAATGGTGTGTGATGGTATCTCATCTTGGTTTTGACTTGCATTTCTTTGATGATTAGTGATGCTGAACATTTTTTCATATGTTTATTGGCCACTTATATGTCTTCTTTTGAGAAGTGTCTGATTATGTCCTTTGTCCACTTTTTATTGGAGTTGTTTTTCTGTCAATTTGTTTAAGTTCTTACAGGTTCTGGAAATTCGGCCTTTGTCAGATGCATAGTTGCAAATATTTTCTCCCATTCTGTGGGTTGTCTATTTAGTTTGTTGTTAGTTTCTTTTGCTGTGCAGAAGCTCTTTAGTTTAGGTCTCATTTGTCAATTTTTGTTTTTGTTGCATTTACTTTTGAGGACTTAGTCAGAAATTCATCCCAGGCCAATGTCCAGAAGAGTGTTTCCTAGGCATTCTTCTAGAATTTGTATTGTTTGATGTCTTACCTTTAAGTCATTCATTCATCCTGAGTTAGTTTTTGTATCTGGTAAGAGGAAGGGGTCCAGTTTCACTCTTCTGCATATGGTTCGCCAGTTTTCCAAGCACCATTAATTGAATAGGGTGTTCTCTCCCTAATGTTTATCTTTTTCAGCTTCATCAAAGATCAGTAAGTTGTAGGTCAGTGGCTTTATTTCTAGAATCTCTACTCTGCTCCATTGGTCTATATGCTTATTTTTGTAACAGTATCATGCTGTTTTGGTTACCCTACCCTTGTTGTAATTTTTGAAATCAGTAATTTGATGCCTCCAGCTTTGTTTTTTTTGCTTAGGACTGCTTTAGCTATTCAGGCTCTTGTTTGCTTCCATATGAATTGAAGTATTGCTTTTTCTAGCTCCATAAAAAATAATACTAGATAGGGATTGTGTTGAATCTGTAGATTGTTGTGGGCAGTATGGCCATTTTAATGATATTGATTCTTCCAGTCCATGAGCATGGAATGTTTTTCTATTTGTCTATGCCATCTTTGATTTCTTTCAGTAGTTTGTAGCTATTTCTTTTTTAAAATTCGGTGTTCCATTCCTCTTTCAGGTACCCAGTGCCACACCTCCATGATGTAATCACCATCAACACTTGTACTACCAACAATAACCATTTAATAATCCCTACTATAAGCCAGATACTGTACTAAAAGCTTTACTTATGTTATTTCACTTAATCCTCTTAACAATTCTTTGAGGTAGGCTTTTGCATATGAGAAAATTGATTTTGTGAGAAATTAAATAACATTTGAACTCAGTTCTGTCAGATTCTAAAACATAATCCATGAATTCAGGAGACCAGTAGTCATAGTCTCTAGAGAGTACATATACGCAACATTATGTATAAGAAATCACATATGTTCCTTTGTTCCCTTGGGTATTCCTTGGTCAGGATGGTGATAGATTCTTTTTATTCTTTGCTAGTTAGTTAGGTTCTCTTACCATGTCCAGAATGCATTAGATATCAAATGTAGGCAGTCCCCAAATTGCAAAGTTCTGGTAGGAGTAAGTTTCAGTTACCACAGTTTACTTAAACAATGCCAGTCCCACAAAAATATGGTTCAAATTTTAGTTACTATGGTACATTACCTGTAAGTTACTGCATACAATATAAGCTTTCCTGCTTGCTCTGCAGTCCACTAATCACTACGTAAGTAACAGATGTCCATCTTACTCAGTGACCAATCATATCACTCCCTTCAAGATCCGTCAGTGACTAGTCACCTGAGCAACTGTTATTCAGCTTATGCATGGACAGCAAATTGTGTAGTTGTGTTGCTTTCTTGTCTTTTTTTTCACTTCCTAAGTATTTATCGTAAGCTCACCATGTTGGGTGCCAAACATAAAGTGATGAGCAAAGCACCATCTGTGGGGCAGATGCATGGTTTGGCAAATTGATAAAACCATGAGACATTTTTAAAAAATGGGTAATCAAAAGAGGGAGTTGACCCACAAGATAAAATTGCAGCAAACAACTGAAAGGGATAATCCCAGATGTGAAATTCAAATCAAACTTAAAGGGAGTTATGGAAGAAATAACTGACTGAGAAAGTGTTGACACTATATGACTGTTCAATTCACAGCCTGAAGAACTTAAAGCAGATTCACTGACATAAATGTGGTTGTGATGAAAATGAAATTTCCCACATGAAATGACATTAGCAAAAATTTCACATTAAAAGAATATTAGGGCATGGTGGCTCATGCCTGTAACCTCAGTACTTTGGGAGGCTGAGGAGGGCGGATTGCCTGAGCCCAGGAGTTTGAGAACAGCCTAGGCAACAGAGCAAAAACTTGTCTATGTACCAAAAAAAAAAAAAATTTGCCACGTATAGTGGCACATTCCTGGAGTCCCAGTTACTCAGGATGCTGAGGTGGAAAGATTGCCTAAACTCAGGAGGTCAGGAGGTCAAGGCTGACATGAGCCATGATCATCGTGATTGTTCCTTTGCACTCCAGCCTGGGTGACAAAGTAAGACCCCGACTCCAAAAAAAAAGAAAAATAAAAAGAGAGAGAGAGAACATACATAGCTATTTCACAACATTGTCATTACAAAAGCACAAAAGACAGGAAACTATCCTTTGGAAATGTTGGAAGCTGCTCTTTACTTAGAAAGCAATGATAATTTGTTAAGGCATAAAAAGATGTTCATGTATATATCAGAAGACTGCAAGTACTGTTATACTTAAGTTTTTTTAAACAAAGGAATAAAGCACAATATTGTTTCCAATGTTTTAAATTATAGTGTACTAAATAAATGCTAATCTATTTTTCATCTCAGTATACACTTATAGCTTATAGTAGGAGAGTTTTTAACATTTTGACAAAAATTTTTATATGTTATAGGACCTTCATAGTTTTTCTTCTTTATTATTAAGATTGTGTTGTATGAATTCAGCTTGTAAGCCCTTTTTTATGGTTTCAAACTACCATGCAAAATAAGGGCTGCCAGTGTATAAACAGGGTGCTTATATAATTAAGCTTTGTAGACCCTAACTATCATTTTACATGGAAAACTATGATTAATATTTGTGCCTTATTTCCTATGCAGATTTATAGAAAAGAACTTCACCAACTGGAAAAGGCACTGAGAGAATATCCTGAAAAAAAAGTTTTGAAATTGTTCAGTGGTTGATGAAAATCAGGTGCATGACACTGTAGTGACTCTATAGAAGCATATATAATACAGGCTGAGTATCACCAATCTGGAAATCTGAAATCTAAAATGCCCCCAAATCAGAAACTTTTTTGAGTGGCAACAAGACACCACAAGAGGAAAAGTCCATATCTGATCTCATCTGATGGGTTGCAGTAAAAATACAGTCAAAACTTTGTTTCATGCACAAAATTATTAAAAATATTGTGTAAAATTTGGGCTATGTGTATAAGGGTGTATATGAAATGTGAACTTCATGTTTAGACTTGAATTTCATGTTTAGATTTCTTGAGGGGGGTCCCTTCAAGATATCTCATTGTGAATATGTGAATATTTCAAGATCCCCAAAAGTCTGAGATTTGAAACACTACTGATCTCAAGCATTGTGGGTATAGAATATTCAACCTATATAAAAAAAGGTTTTCTCACTAATATTTTGATGCCAAATTACTATTCAAAATGTGACAACTAAACAACTTTGTTAAGGAACTAGGGAGGGAACTTGAGCCCAGGGGAAAATGCTTGATTCTATCTCCACTAAACTGTGTGAATAAAAATGCCACTGTTAGACCGGAATAGTATTTTCAGGGGAAGTTAAACCTACAGTGTCTGGATCATATTCAGTAAACCCAGGCAGAGCTGAGATGAGGGTGTTGCTTGCAAAGTAGACACCTTGAGCTCATTGAATTACTATCTACTATCAGTCACCCAACTAATCATTTCTACCAGTAGTTTCCACCCCATTCAAAGCCCTGAGGTCTTAGGTAAATAACTCAGGCATCTCTGTTTTTTTTTTTCCACTCTTGAGAGGGTGTCTTGACCACATGGATCACGTACGAGAGATGATATCAAGCAAACCCCAAATAAAATTCCATAAAGAATTAATGCACTTAATACAGAAGGTTTTTAGGCGATGCCATTTTGGAAGATTCAACAAGTACTTTGATAATGTTTACATATGACCAAGTCCTGGGGAAAATGCTCCTCTTTATTTGTAGAGAGAATTCTTTAGTATAGATTTATCTTGCCATTTGTACCAGACCCAGTTTAGGCATCTCTCCAGATCCATGTGCCCCATCTGCCTGTCCCTGGCCCTCAGTCCTTGTCCACCTACCTCCTTCCCAGACAGGTCAACTCCAGGGACAGCCCACAGTATTTTTGTGATTGCAAAGCTCTGGTTGCCACGACCTCATTTTCTTAAGGCTGCAGTTGATCTAACCTCGTCTGTGGATAAGGCTGGGCTCCAGCATGGTCTTCACTGGACCCATGGAGAAATGCAGCAGTGAAGGCACCATGTTCTGACCCAAACCCGACCTGGGAGGCTCTGGCTTCCCCAGTGGCTGCCCCAAGGGACCAGAAAATATAAGGGGGACCCAAAAAAGCCCTAGAAGTTATTTATAAAAAATTGTGTATTTGTTCTTACATGTTTAAACTTCAGTCACTTTCAAAGTATTCTCCATTTGATGCAATACACCTATCAAGACACTTTTTCCACTGCTCAAAACTTTGAACTCATCAATTTTGATGTCTTTTAGTGCGTTTTTTGTTTCACCTCTTCCACATCAGCAAAATGTTTCCCTTTGAGGACTTTTTTTCATTTAGGGAAACAAACAAAAAAAAGTCACTCAAGGTGAGATTGAGTGAACAGAGAGGGTGGAGCATGGGAGTCATGCAGTTTTTGTCCAAAAACTGCTGAACACTCAGTGCGGGGTGAGCAGGTGCGTTGCCATGGCAGAAGAATCAGGTACCTGTTTGCCACAACTCAGGATGTTTCTTCTGCAGTCTAGCTTCCCACAACAACACTAGCTGGTCCACTAATGTTGATGGGTTCCTAGAACACTCACCTAGCGCGGGAAGCATGTACTACAAGGAGCTCATCCTCCAAAAGATAATTCCTCCCTTGTATAACTAACTGGTAAACATAAGGGAGTTAACATCCCAGTGAAAAACTTTGACCCGTGAAACGCAGGACACAGAAAGGAGCCCGTAGATATTAACTTGCCCTTCTTTCCTCTGACAGACTGTTCTAAGACACAGTGGTTTCCTTTAGATCCTCTGAAAATATCCGGCATGGCTAAGCCACCAGTGATACTGTGTCAACTTGGTAGCACTCCTTTGTACCCACTTTCCTTCTTTCCCCATCTAGATTCATTTTTTCCCTTACTCTTGCCTCCCGGGGATTCCCTCAACAAAGCATTAACACTGAAATTTGCCTTAAGCTCTGTCTTCTAGAAATTCAGCAAAGATACCAATGTCTGCTAACAATTACCAAGGTCTGGCCTCAAAATACTCTGGTAGCCTGTAAAGATATTGACTTATGTTATTAATAGTTATATTTCTATTAGTTTTTTGATGTTACCAAGAAAAACCCAACCAAAACCTAACAAACAAAATAAAACACACACATCCACACACAAAGAATACAGTATGTATTTAATAAATCCTACTTTGTGTACCATTTGGTTATACTAATTTCTTTTGAGGGTTTATGATGGCATATTCCCAAAGGCAATGTTGATTAGAAAAACTATAAGCACGTGCAAACTATCACAAAATAACTTAAAAATGAATACACCTAACTAGGCCTTCAAAAATGTCCAGCTAGCAAATGAAATGGCTTGTCAGAATTTCATATTCTGTTATTAAAGTCACTAATAACGATAGTAAGAATTATTTGTATGAGATTAGATGAGGAAGACAGACCACTCCAAAAATTAAATTTTAGATAGTTGTTGCTGTTATTTCTCTCTTTACCTGTTTTTTTCTGGGCCATGAGGCTCCACCATCAGCTGCCTGAGAAACTCACTGAGGGTAAGGACCTAAATTAACATAGATATAATGATTCAAAGTCATTTTCATTGGGAAAAGAAATCCCATTTTAAAAGATAAGGAAAAGCCATCAGCCTACCGTTCTGCAGCACAGCCAACAAGATACAGGCCTGCAGAGGTCATCACACAGCTGCTGTGCCATGTAAAAACAGGTTCTGTTCCCTGTTACTGCCTTCTGGTCCTGAAAACCATTAATCCTATTAATTGCGTATCAAAAGACTAGTAGCAATTCTACAAATGAGTAAACACAGAGATAAAAGTGTAATCATACTAGTCCAGCAAATTGGATTCAGGTCTTCATTGAACAATCCTGTTTCAATTCAGCAATTTTATTATCACTGTTACTGGAACAAATCACTTTATTAAACAGAAGGAGCTTTTGTGGAGAAATTTCTTCTTGTGGGCAACATTATGAAGCTCTCTAACATAAAAACAGCACTTATACTTGTCAAGGGATTTCTTTAGGCAATTCAACTAATGGCTTGTGACAGGTAAGACTTGAAATGTTCATTCAAGCCTTCCATTTTGCTATGCAGCTGAATTTTTTTCATTCTAAGGGAAAAAAAGCCCTTTCGATGCTTTTAGTGGAATTAATATTTTTAGTAAGGAGTTTGCTGACAAGAGGATCTCTCTCTCTCTCTCCCTCAAACCCTCCCTTCCTCCCTCTCTCCTTTCCACCCTCCCTACTTCTCCATGGGGCAGTGGAGTTTCAGGAAGGAAGGCACTGCAGAGTAGAACATTTATTTCTACTTAATAATGGCAGGTCATTCCCTAGAAAATTTTACAGAGGGGACCTTAAAATATTTGAACAGCTCATCCTCTTGCTAGGCTAGAAAATGAACAAAAATAGAAATGATGATCAGCCGGGAACTTGCTTTCTAAATTCCCTCCCTGGACCTACAGGGAGGGCCCTGGGGAGTTGAGACCAGGAGTGGAGTCTGGCTCCTTGGCTGCTGTGGGGCAGGGAGCTGAGGGAATCAAAGACAAAATCCTAAGGAAAAGGTGAGTCCGGAATTTACAAGGCTGGCACAAAACAACGCTATCCAGTAGAACTTCCTATGATGATGGAAGTGTTCTCCGTCCATGCTGTCCATTGTAGCAGCTGTTGACTATCAACACATGGCTGTTGAGCTCTTGAAATGGGACTAGTGTGACTGAGGAACTGAAACTTTTAATTCTATTTGACTGTATTTATTTATTTTTATTATAAAGATGTGGGGTACAATTCAGGGTTAGGTATACAAATACTGATTATGCAGGTACTCTTGTTATGAGGTATGCCCCTCCCTTCCCTAGCAATTTCCCTCAACTGCCAATCCCACTCCCCTCCCTTGACAGTTTATCTTTCCTGCCAAATGCTTTCTTGTAGTATTATAAATGTTCAAGTTCCGCTTATGAGTGAGAACCTATGGTACTCTGTTCTTTGTTTCTGTGATAGATCACTGAGTATGATCGACTCCAAATCCATTCAAGTTGCTGCGAAATCCATATATTTGTTCTTCTTTATGGCTGCATAATATTCTATTGTGTATATGTACCACATTTTCTTTATTAGTCTAGCTTCGATGGGCAACATGGTCGGTTTCATGTTTTTGCTACTGTGAATAGAGCTGCAACAAATATACATGTGCAGGTATCTTTTTTGTAGAATGATTTGAGTTCCTCCGGGTATATTCCCAATAGGGGAATTGCCGGGTCATATTGAAGGTTAATTTCTAGTTCTTAATTAATTTAAATTTAGATAGCTACAGGGGGCTAATGACTATCATACGGAACAAACGGCAAGGCCTAAAGTGTTGGAGCTGTGAAGTCTGAGCAGAGCAGTAAAAACTTCCAAAGAAAAAGGTCTTTAATATGGTTTAGGGCAGTGAGGAAAGGTTGAAGGAAATCAGCAGAAATTGAAAAGTTTCCACATGAAACACTGATATTTGCTCATTAAATATGAGGGGGACCTCCAAAACCCTGGAATTATCGCTTTTTGGAGGGCGGGCCCCTTGTAGTAGAGGCTTCCTCATTAGGTAAGTGTTCTAGGGACCCATCAACATCAGTGCTCTAACTGGCATTGCAGTGAGAGGTTACATTGTGGAATAATATCCCAAGTTGTAGCAAACAGGTAATTGGTTCTTCCACCAAGACAACACACTTGCCCATATGTGCTGAATGTTCCGAAGTTTTTGACCAAAATGGCATGATTCCCCATTCCCCACCCTCCCTATTCACCTGAATTTTGCCCCAAGTGACTTGTTTTTGTTTCCTCGAATGAAAAAAGTCCTCAAAAGGAAACTTATCAATGTAGAAGAGGTGACCAAGAAAACAGCAGAAGCACTAAGAGGCATCAAAAATGATGAGCTCAAAAACTGTTTTTTAACTGTTTTTCAGTTGGAAAAGAGTGTCATAGGTGTGTTACATCAAATGAAGAGGATTTTGATGATGACTGAAGTTTAAACATGTAAGAGTGAATATACAATTTTTTTTTTTAGTTGGAGTCTCACTCTGTCGCCCCGGCTGGAGTGCAGTGGCATGCTCACAGTCACCACAGCCTCAGCCTGCTGGGTTCAAGCAATCCTTTCCCCTCAGCCTTCCAAGTAGCTGGAACTACAGGCATGTGATACCACGCCCAGCTAATTTTTTGATTTACTGTAGAGGTGAGGCCTTGCCAAGTTGTCCAGGCTTTTCTCGAACCCATGGGCTCAGGCAATCCCCTCACCTCGGCCTCTCAAAGTGCTGGGATTACAGGCTTGAGCCACTGTGCCCAGTCTAAACAATTTTTTAATAAATAAATTCCATTTTTTTGCACCCCTCCAGATAGTCCTAAAGAGACTATACTCCCCCTGTGGTCTTAGGTTTTAATAAACTTAATATCTCTTAAAATAGTGCTCTGGAGACAAAATGAAAGCTGGTCAACAAAGGCTGCAGATTCAGTACAGATTGCTATAAACTTTATGTAAACAGTCAAAAAAGTTTATTAGCTTGTAAAATGGTCAACTTAATAAGTTATGAATTGAATGACAAATTGATTTTTTCTGTGAATCGGGCAGCTCTCCACATCGCTTTGTGCTTCTCTGCATGCTGCAAGATGCTCAAGCTGTATGGAACTGGCCCTCAAATATAGGAAAGCACATCCCATCCCAGCCACTCTTGCTTGGGAAACTCCTATACATCACCAATAAGCAAGTAAATGTCACCTCCTCTATAAAGTCCACCCAGATTTCTCCACTTCATGTCCATAGACAGAATTAACTACAAATTTCTGTGGGTTTCCAGAGGGATTGGCAACAGTTAAGGAAAATGTAAGCCTAGAACTATTGGTGAGATTTCTGCCCAACAGGGGAGACGCTACCTGGGAACAATGTGAACAACTTTGGAGGCTCAGTCAGGATATGGAGAAAAACAGGACAATTGCTGATGATATCATCTTAATATCTAGATCTAACCATGCCTGTTCACCCTCATAATTGACAGTTACATGAAAATTTTTTTCCCTTTTTGATTAAGATATTTTGAGTTGGGTTTTTATAGCTGAAACTAAAAGGTTACCAACCAATACAGACATATGAGAGAGTACTAAAAAAAAAAACCTCCAGAATTATCTTTTGGAGGGCAGGCCCCTTGTAGTCCAGGCTTCCCCCGCTAGGTCAGTGTTCTAGGAACCCATCAGCATCAGTGTACCTGTGACTGGTTCTTCCATCATGGCAATGCATCTGTCCACATTGTGCTGACTGTTCAGCAGTTTTTGACCAAAAATGGCATGACCCCTGTGCCCCATGCTTCCTATTCATGGATCTCACCCCAAGAGACCTTTTTTTTTGTTTGTTTCCCTGGATGAAAAAAGTCCTTTAAGGGAAACATTTTGCTGATGTGGAAGAGGTGAAACAAAAAGCAACAGAAGCTCTAGAAGACATCAACATGGATGAGTTCAAAAACTGTTTTGAGCAGTGGAAAAAGTATCTTGATAGATGTATTGCATCCAACGGACAGCACTTGGAAGGTGACTGAAGTTTAAACACGTAAGAGTAAATATACAATTTTTTATAAATAAATTCCAGAGTTTTTTGGGTCCTCCCCCTCATATCTGTGTTTAGAAAGTTGAAAGTTGCATCCAGCTGAAATCTGTCTGCAACTTCTACTCTTCTAACCCTTGCTTTGCATCTACTTCCTCACCTGCACCTTTCCTGTTTCACACACAAGACTGCCATATGCCTCTATGTCTTAGGTTACGTGGGAGAAACACATCCAGGCTCCTGAGCAATCTCATGTGATATAATTTTCTAGTAGTGCATGGTCCAGAACCCAGACTCTGGGATCAGTTTGCTTGGATGAAAATCCCTGCTTTGTCATTTAGTAGCCAAGTGATGGAAAAATTACTTAACTCTCCATGTCTCAGTTCCACACCTGAAAATGGGAATATGATTAAAGGTACTACTTCACGGAACTGTGGCAGACTTTGTGAGAACTTAACAAGTGTTACCTCTTAGGATTACCTTTCAGGGTCCTTGTTGAGGGTTCCTGCCCTCACCTCCTCCAACATGCTCCAGGTGGGCCCCAGCTCATGAAAAGGGGCACAGAATAGAACTGAACATTCTTCAGGTATGCACCCCCCAGCTCTGAGCAACCTGGCACTCTGCTTTATCCTTTGGTATATAGCCTTCTAGTTTGTGAGCTTTTTTGGCTGTTATTTTTCAGAAAAGGGTTTTGCAGTATTGTCCAGGCTACTCTTGAATCCTTGAACCTCTGGGCTCAAGTGATTCTTCCACCTCAGCCATCTGAGCAGCTGGGACTACTTAAATCACTTACAAAGTGATTTTATCAAACAGGGCAAGTTGCTCCACTAGCCCAATGCTGGAAAGCTTTGAGACATAATTTAACCCCAGACTAAAGGACCTGTTAAAATGGTCCAGGTGAAGGAAGAGGCAAGAAGCCAGGCTCCACTTATTGTAGAAGCCTTGAGGAATGTACAAAAAGGAAAAGGAAGAGTCGTACCTTCCAGTTTTCTTATTTCTTGTACCTGGACTCCTACCATTGCCAAGACCTCTGTTATTTTTTAAATATTGTGATGTGGCAGTAGCAGGTACCTTAAAACACACCAGCAAGGATGCCTTTCCCTTAGTGAAAACGCCGCTGGCTTTGGAATCTTTTAAAATTTACTTTCAAAGTCTAGCTCTTTGTTGGGGCAAGCTGTTTAATTTATTTCTCTCCCCTATAAAACAGGGTTTTGAGAGTGCACACTCAGAGTTGTGTGAAAATTAAATAAAGATATAAGAGAAGAAGTCATAAAAGCATCATATGTTCTTATGCTATTATTCCTAGTTTCCTATAGTTGTAGCTAGTAGAATTTCTGATAAATGTATTGTGTGTAGCCTATGCCACATACATAATCTCTACACATAGAGCTGTTACGGAGAGCAGCCACACAGGTGTGCACTCAGAGCTCATCCATGAGAAACTTCCTCCAGAAGGTTCAGTTAGATATAGGGAAGAAAGCAATTGGATTTTAATAATTTGCACCAGAGTGTGAATGATTGATAGACTTCTCTCACTCTTCCCAGTGATGTTTACATGTTCATGCAAATGAGTCTCTAACTTTTGAACTGAGTCAGGAAGTAGGAAAAAATTTATTTTAAAAAATGTTATATGTTTTATTTTTTCCCTTAAGGAAATGTATACTTTTTATACAATTTCAAAAAATTTTGAAATTACAGGAAAAAAATAGCATCCCTTTAAAGACAACCACTCCTAATATTGTCTCTTAACTCATTTATGTTCATGCATTTATTTATTTATTTTAAGGTTTAGATTAAGGGGGTGCACATGTGCATTCGTTGCATAGACATATTGTATAGTGGTGGGGATTGGGCCTCAGGTGGCCCATTCGCCAGATAGTGAATATTGTGTACCATAGGTAGTTTCTGAAACTTATGCAGCCCCCCCACTCCCCCCTTATTGGTGTCCTGGTATCTATCATTTCCATCTTTGTGACTGTTTAGCTCCCACATATGAGTGAAAACATGGGGTGTTTGGTTTTCTGTTTCTTAGTTCACTTAGATCTATAGCTCCAACCATGTTGCTGCAGAGGACATGATCACATTCTTTTCTAAGGCTGTGTAGTATTCCATTGTGTATATACCACATTTTTATTACCCACTGATTGGTTGGTGGGCATTCAGGTTTATTCCACATCTTTGCAATTGTGAATTGTGCTGCAATGAACATGCTTGTGCAGGTGTCTTTTTAATATAATAACTTCTGTTCCTTAGGGTAGATTGCTAGGTCAAATGGTAGTCTTCGAGTAAAAAGATTTGTTTCCTTCCATCACACCTTGTGGCCTGTTGTTCTTCTTTTTGTGTGTTAAGCCGATTTTGAGAGAGGACATGAGTAGGAAATTAGGGGTTTCTAGAACTGAGATTAAACTGGGCAGAAGAGTGGTCTACCTTAAAATCCCTTGGAATAATTCTGAACCCATTGATTTTTAAGACAGATGAGCAGTAGCACTGGAAGAGGAGGAAAATAAAGGTTTTTGGCTTCTAGTTTCCAGAAGGGGATGGTGGAGAGTTGGCCTTGCTTCAATGTCACCATGACCATGCCCCTTTGTTCCTCTTTCCTATGGTGAATAGGGGACATCTCAGATCCAAGACAGCCTAAGCGTTCAACCCATCTGGGTTATGAACACCCTTGTGTCGCTCAGCTGGTGAGGTGGAAAGGCTGGTGCCTCTGGGCATTAGATCCAAAATCTTCAAGAGAATCTAGGAATCATATCTTGTTCTATCCAGCTCACTTCTCTCCTGACCTACCATCTGATTCTGGGAATATCAGTTTGGGCAAATACTAAGTGTAGTGAACTCCAAGTCCAGTTGCAATTCATTATAGAAGACATTCATTCAGTCAGTCATTCCACAAGTAGTCTGGTAGGCAAGGGGGGTAGAGGTGTCACTTGGATAGCAGGATGCTTTGCCTTGGCCTTCATATAATTTAATTTTTCAGTTTTGAAAAACTTCCAAGTAAGCAGAAGCAGACATCTTCAACCTATCTCCAGGCTCACTCCTTCTCTGAAGATGAGGTCCGGAAGGATGCGAGGCTAAATAGTGATTTTTGCAAAGATCACTTGGTATTTAAAAAAGAAAAAGAAAGAAAGAAAGAAAAGAAAAAACCACCACTCTTTTTCACTTTATTAAAATGGCTGCGTCAAAAAAGCCAAATGGCAATGCTCCCTGCGCACATTGCTTCTAGGTAGTCCAGTTGGTTGACTCCTCACTGGCCTGCTGGTGACAGCCCCATGCTGGCATCTGTAGTCTGAGAAGACATAGGGGTGGCAAAGCAGGTAGCTGTCTGCTCACCTTGTCCTTGTGTCTTCTGGCTTATTCCCTGAGTGCAGCTGACAGCATATTTCATGCTGGGTAGCCAAGGGCTGCTTTCACAACCAGTTGCTCTACGTTTTTTAGGAGCATTAGTGTACTGAATTGACTGCTTGACTGAATTTAGGAAAGTCACCGCTGAAAATACCAGTAGAGAGTCAAGTGACATCAAGAGAATGCATTCATTCTTTCTTTCAACAGAAATTTAACTAAGCACATACTCCATGCCAGGCATTGATCAGGTTATTTAAGGTCTTCTAGGTGCATTAAGTGCTTTTAGTTTTGATGGCATTAACGATTTATTTTTGTCATACTCAGAGTTTTTATGTGATTGGTTCTGTCATAAATGCAAACCAGAAACCTTTAATTTTTTCCTGTCTATCCCCTGCCAAAATGTCTCCAACTGTCCAAAAAATGTCCTAAATTTTCTTCTGTCAGTTCTTTTTTCAGAAGTACATTAGGTTTGCCATAGCTCTGCATTCAGTAAAGGGGCAAGGAATTAAAGCAATTTGCCTGACTAGAGGAGATTTAAAAAACTCTACTGTTTGGGGATTGTCATATAATTTCCAGGTTTTCACAAAGGAAATGGAATTAAAATGAAGGTCATCATTAAATTGAAACAAAATTTACTCCTTTTGTACCTCATCAGCTACTAATTAATGAGACTCTCACGAGTACCGAACAATACTATAGATTAGGGGCTCCTGTCAGCACTAACACTTAGACTGGAATCCATAAAAGCCCACTCTCCTAGGGAGGGTCGGGGAGCAGCCCTGGCCTGCCAAGTCTCTGTTATGGAGGATTTATTTAAAGATACTCTTTAAAGCATTTTCTCCCTTACAATGAAGACTTTTCTGTGTGTATTTCAGTAGACATTTAAAATCCCATCCATAATCTTTTTGAAATCTTTCTCTCATTAAAATGCTTTGGCTTGAGAGCTCGTTGGCATTACAGTCCCTCTGAGGAGCAGAGGAAAAGTTGTGAGAAAAGACAGTGCCATGGAAATGGGTTGCCACTGAGGATGAAGTGTGCCCTGCTTGGGTGAGTGTTGGGATGGGGAGGGGGGCACGAGGCCTGGGAGAAAGGACTGGTGTTATTGCCCCCAACTCTTGTCCCTTCTTTGGAATAACACCAAGAACTTGAAAGGATAGGGACATGTCCTGAGAATCCAAAAATTAGCATCTCATTTTTTTCTTCCTTATTTTCTCTTTTCACCTTCTGTGTGGGTGTTTTTATGTGTGTTTGTATACATGCATGCAATTTTAAACTTTTCCTTTGTATTCTGCCCTTTGTTTTGAGATTCCCAAACAAAGTTCTAAAGTTATTATTATTCTTCTAAAGTTTGACATTTATAGTCTGGAATTTTGGAGAAAAGACACTTTCTTTAAACATATAATATACATTTAAGTTTATTCACTGTGTCATTGTTTCTAATGACAAATGATTGAAAAAATATTCTCCAATCAACATTGGGCTATAGGAATAATGGTATATCTCTGTGATAGAATAGTATATGGACAAATTTTAAAACAAATGAGAAAGTTCCTTATGTGCTGATCAAGTAATATACAAAATATCAAATATAGTAAGCAAAAAGCAAGATGAAGAACTTTGTTTTTAAATTTTTAAATTTTTTAAAATTTTAGCTCGCTCTCTCTCTCTCTCTCTTTTCTTTCTATCTCTCTACCTCTGTCTCTCTCTCACTCTCTAGAACAGGCAGCAGCTGCTGCAGTCGGAGGAACCCTGACAGTGAAGGATGTGCCTGTGGTGCTCGGTACCCTGGGCTTCACTGGGGCAGGAATCGCCACCTCCTTCATGGCAGCCAAGATGATGTCAGCAGCGGCCATGGCCAACGGGGGCTGAGTTGCTGCGAGCAGTCTGGTGGCTACTCTGCAGTTGGTGGGTGCAGCCGGACTCTCCATAGCATCCGAATCCGACATCCTGCTGGGCTCAGTGGGTTCCATCTTTGAGGCCTGGTTGGGGGATTCAAAAAAGACAGCTCCTCTTTCAACTGAACCCGGGACTGACGGGGATCAGCCAAAAGAAAACGTACCACAAGCTGAACCTCCACTGTAAAACCCCCACTCAGGTCAGAGAAACACGAGGAATAAAGACCATGTGCAGATGGCACACACACAAAAAATTTAGATTCGGGGGTACACATGCATGTTTGTTACATGGACATATTGTGTAGTGGTGGGGAGTGGATCTCGGCAGCCCATTCCCCAGGTAGTGAGCATTGTGAGTAGTTTCTGAACCCTTACTGGTGTCCCCAAAAGACATTTTTTAAATTATAGATTTCAGCTTTAATATGTAAAGAATTCTAAGAACTGCCAGTTCCCAAGAACTAGAGAAAGCTGCCACCCACAAATAAATTACCAAGGTAAATGTTAATACAGTGTGGTTCTAATGTTTTTTCATACAATTCCAGACAATGTCAAATAACTTTATAAATATCTAATTTCTAAAAGATCCATTTAAAAACATATCAAAGCTATTTAAAGTATTTAAATGCGGAACTCTTAAATTTTCTTCAATCAGGCCAGAAATCATCACAAAAAGTATGATCATAGTCACAAACAGAATGAGTGAAATGTTTATGTTTAGGACAACCAAAAAAGTCCTATGTAACTTTTAAAAATATAGTCATTTGCTCAAATATAGTATAACTTGAAATGGTGGTAACAGAGGAAGCAAAAATAAGCTTACAAGTGAAATTCCTAGATAATAAAACAGTATTATCCCATATGGCAGGTGCAAAAGGAAAAATTAATTCTAATGGAATGAAGAAAACACTGACTATCTTTGTTTATTTGCCTGTGTGAGGTGTTAACTATTTTCATTCTCCACATTCCAGGTAGTCCACAGGAGGAGCTGGTGGATCTTGTCTGTTATGAGGAAGGGTTCATTTGCCAGATAGGTTAGATCCTCTTGGATTAGGAGATCTCCATGAGATCAAGATCACTGTCATGACAATCTAGGCCATCAAGCTCATAGTAGCACTAACGCCGTCATCACCAGGGTCCTGAAGACATTCTGAGACACTCTTTTTTTTTATATGTTGGTGATGGCAATGACAGTAGCTGAGGATGTTTGAAGGGTTTCTGCCTTTCCCCCAGCAGAAACTCTAATGAATCCATGGTTTCTAAAGGGTCATCTCTCAGGGCTAGAAGCCCGAAACATGATGCCAGTATGGTTAACCAGTTAGCAAATGTGGGGAGGCCTTGTCTTCCTTGTAATACTCTGAGTTCAGGAAAAACTGCCAAATCAAAACACTGTAGAAATGTTTTTTTCTTAAATTCTTCCCCTGTCTAGGATGGATATTTATTGTTGATGGATTGCACCTTTTATCATTATGTAATGACCTTCCATATCTTTTTAAAATTTTTGATAGCTTAAAGGTATTTTGTTGGATATTAAGATTGTGAATCCTGCTTTCTTTTGTGTTCTGTTCACCTGAAATTTTGTTTTCCATCCTCTTACTTTGAGTTTGTGAGTTTCCTTTCCGATGAGATGAGTCTCTTGGAAACAACATATTGCTGCCTCATGATATTTTATCCAATTTGCCATTCTATGTCCTTTCGGTGGTGACCTTAGTCCATTCACATTCAGGCTAATTATTGAGATGTGAGAGTTTATCCCTGTCATATAGAGTTTGTTGTTGTTACTGCTGTTTCTTTGTTTTTTGTCTTTCTTTTGATTTTTGGGTTGATTCATGTGTGTTTTCAATTTTTTTCCTGCATTCTGGGGAAGGGCATTGTCATTCTTTTTTTTTTTTTTCTTTCTTTCTTCTGTGTTTAATACTTAAGTGTTTCTTGAAGAGCTGGTTTGGAGGCAGCATAAACTCTTAGGGATTGAATGTCTGGGAAGGATTTTAATTCTCCATCACTAATGAAACTTGGCTTGGCTGGATCGATAATTCTTGGTTAAAATTGTTTATCTTTTAGAACTTTGAAGATTGGGCTCCAAGTTCTCCTAGCCTGAAGCTATAGATGAGTCTGCTGCTATTCTAATTGGTCTTCCCCGGTAGGTAGTCTGACCTTTCTCTCTTGTTGCCTTTAGGATTTTTTCTTTTATACCTGCTCTGTATAGGTGAATTGCCATGTATCTGGGAGTTGGTCTTCTCATTTGTTGTCTTCAAGGGGTTCTCTGAGTCTCTTGTGTTTGAATGGCATTATTCACAATAACAAAAACATGGAAGCAACTGTGCTGCCCATTGAAAGAGGACTGGATTGAAAAAAACGTACATATACACAATGGAATATTAAGCAGCTATAAACAAGGACAAAATTATGAACCTTGCAGCAACTTGGATGGACTTAGAGTCTATAATACTGAGTGATCTATCACAGAAACAAAGAACCGAGTATCACATGTTCTCACTCATAGCAGACCTTGAACAACTGTCGTAATACTATAAGAAAGGAATTGGCAGTCATGGGAAACTGCCAGGGTAAGGTGGAGGTAGGATTGGCAGTAGTGGGAAACAGCCGGGAGGAGGGGGGGCACACCTCATCAACAAGGATACCTGCATAATGAACATTTGTATACCTAACCCTGAATTGTACCCCACATCTTTAAAATAAAAGTTAAAAAAAAGTTTTATTCAAGCACACACACAAAAGTTCTTCCCATCCATGTAGCTTCCCATGTCCCTATTAAAGACAGTCCAGAAGAGGAAAGAGGCTGCAGCACAAAAGGCAGTGTAGGGACTTAAAGAAGCTTGGGGAGCACTTGCCTGTTTGCAAAGTTGCAGAATTACTGGAGCAGCGGGGAGTGGTGGGAAGGACAAGGTGCTTGTGGGTTCTCCATCAGAGATTTCATGACCTTGCTGGTCTCTAGTCTTCTTTTTTTCCCTCCCCAGACACAGTCTTGTCTTTCACCAAGGCAAGAGTAATGGCCTGATCATGGCTCACTGTGGCCTGAAACTCCTGGGCTCAGGCGATCCTTCTGTCTCAGCCTCCAAAAATAGGACCACAGGTCTCCACCATCATGCACTGTTAATTTAATTTTTTTTTGTACAGACAGGGTTTTTCTACATCACCCAGGCTTTTCTCAAACTTTTGGGCTTCAGTGATCCTCTGGTTTCAGCCTACCAGAGCACTATGATTATAGTCCTGAGTCACTGCGCCCTGTATGCCTCTGGTCTTTTGAACAAGAAGCCTGAGATTTCAGAAGAAAGGAAATCCTTCAGGAAATAAAATGTGAACCACATGTGAATTATATATGTTCCTGTAGCCACATGAAAGAAATAAAAGTAAACAGGTGAAATTGGTTGTAATTATGTATTCAATTCAATGTATCCAAAATAGTATCACTTTAATATGTAAATCAATATCCAATTGTTGTTGTACTATAAAAGAGCTGTTGCAAATCTGGATTAGCCTAATGACCTTATAAGTGGAGACTAGGAAAGCTAATTTTTTAAGCAAGAAATGATTGGACTCAGTAATAGAGTAAACTGAGGAACTGAAGGAGAGTGAAAGATGATGCCCTTGTTTTTTTTTTTTAACTTTGGAGCAAGCAGTTCCCAATCAAGGAGAAGAGTTAACCAAGAAGTAATTCATTAAGAGTACACTCTATATCTATTATCATGCTCAGAGCATTGAGGAGGGGGCATAAAGGAGATAGAACACCCGTTTTCTGCCACAGAGAGCCATAATGCAGTTTGAGATAGTGAAACAATCTGTGTACAAGAGAATGTGGACAAAGCATGACAATAATGCAGTTTCTACTGTTGAGGTTAATTGTGGAATGGGTTCATTGCTCAGCACTTTCTATTCTTTTTGTCACATTCTCCATGCAGACTTACAATAGCCACGCGATATAAAATTATAAATTGATTTAAAAAATAGCTACATTTTGCCAAGTACTTACTGAGGGTTGGGAGCCCTGTTAAGAGCTTCATTAAGATGCTCACCCCCCTAAGATTGGCGCCATAGTGAACCATAAATTCCAGAGAAAATGAGGCTTTGAGCCCAGTTCTATGTCTAAGTCATACAGTTAATACGCTTCTAATAAGGATTGGGACACAAACCTGGATTTGCCTGATTCTAAAGCCAAAGTTGTTAATATACAATGCCGTGCTAAATTGTCTGTATCAAAAAGAAATATTCCTGTTATCCTTAACTACAGATATTTAAGATCTTTTAAAAAGGCAATTCAAAAGCTCTGGCAGAACCTGCATTCACATAAAATTGCCTTCTACTTATGGCCAAGCCTTACTCAACGAGAGCTCCTACCTTCCATTTCCTATGTGTGTTCTGTTGACTCACTTTATTATTTCTAAATGTGTGCACTTGATTGCAGGAAAGCCTTGCACGTGCGCTTGCTATCTATGAAAGTGCTATAAAGATTTTCCATTTGCTCTAAAGTATAGGCTGTGCTGTTGAAAGCACAATATTGTCAAGATAAAACAGGGAAAACTAAAAGAACAAAAAACTCCAGAACCCAGAACTGAATGCTATGTGGGAGAGTATCTTCAAGAGCCTATGCTTAAGCATTTCCTTGGAATGCTTTAAAGAAACATAACGTGTTTAAAGAGTTTCAGCCACTCTCTGCAACCCTCAGCATCAGAATGCTCACAGCTGGCCAGGGTAACAAAGCAGTGCAGTGTGGTCCCATCTCAAATCCGTAGCCTCTGTGGGTTTCGGAGCTTTTCTTTTGTGTATGACACAGAGCAAACTTTCAAGAGAGTTCATATAAATCCTTACATTCTCATTCGCCATCTACATGAACGATTTTGAATAAATAATCCCATATGCAAAAGGCTCTTGGGCAAGTTCAGTTCCAAACTTTCCAATAGCTCCATTCGGTTTGGGGGTTTCCAATTCATTCTTAAATTGTTTAATTCCAAAGGCAAATCTTTTAAAGTTACCCTCCCATCTCCTTCCCTTGGCGCAAGCAAACCGCGCTACAAAAGCAGCGGCCTCCCCGGCCCTGTTTACTTAGAGTGCAAACCCTATTCAAGTCAGTGATGTCAGATTAAAGGAAGAAAGGGGAGAGAAATCAAAGCCTTAAACGGCACATAAAAGGCAATCGCTGGCAACCAATCTGTTCAACTTCCAACTATTTGCACTTTATGAATGAAGGTCAATCTGTTATTGGCACCCAAATGTTAATGTTCTTATGAGGGTTTAAGCTGCTTTAACAGCTGAATAAGTGAGAGTGAGGACCACACCTAGTCATTCAGGTCCAGCTGGGACACAGGGAGCTTCTCAAAAAGGCAAGAGAGGGAGAAGGTATATGTGAGAAGGCCTGGCAGTGGGGAGTTGGGTACACATATAGTGAGGGGTAAAGGGGGAAATGACTCATGCGTTATACACAGAAAAACTCAAGACAAATGTCTATGTGCCTTCTTTCTTTCCATCTGTGTTGTATGCTGCTTGCCATAGATAGCAGATATACCTACCCTGTACCATTACAACTTTAAACAATCAATTATCTTTTAATATGTATTTGATTTTTCTCTTGTAAAAACAGTGCCTCCAAGATGAAAAATCGCTTTTCGGGTCCAATGTGCACAGGTGGATGCGGTGGGTACACTTAGAGCCTAGACTTCTTCACCATTATACAATGCAACTGTGTAACCAAAAATCATCTATACCCTCTAAAGCTATTGAAATTTTTTTAAAAGGGGGGAAAAGGGATACAAAATTACCTCCAAACATTGACTAGCTCCTTCCATCAGAGTATCTTTGAATAAGTAGTAGACAAGGCAGTAGCAGTCAATCTTCAACATGCCCAATTGTCCGGTTGACACCCCTACTCAGGGAAACGATCACACCGGTGGTGTAGAGTCGGGGCAAATAGCATAGATACAGAACAGAGACTAAGCAAACCGAAAGCCTACTTGATAATGCCTATAGTAGTTAAAAAGCACATTTCTTTCCTAATACACTTTCAGGTGATGGCTAGCATACGGGCATTTGAGTTGTATATACTTAATTTCAGAAAATAAGTGCATATACAGCCGGGCATGGTGGCACACACCTGTAGTACCAGCTACTTGGGAGGTTGAGGTAGAAGGATTGCCTGAGTCTAGGAGGTCGAGGCTGTGGTGGGCCGTGATTGTGCTACTGCACTCCAGCCTGGGTGACAGGATGAGATCTTCACTCATCTAGGAAAAGTAAGAAAGGAATGAAGGCAGGAAGGAAATAAGTATATACAAGTCAAATGCCAATTTATTGTGCCCTTTAAATTATTCCATTCCAATGGAGTCAACATTTGACTGGAAGACACATTCAGTTTTGTTCCCTAGATGTGCGAGGCAAACAGACCTCCGAAATCTTTGACTCTTTTCCTGTTTGTTACATATCCTCCATGGGCCTCAGTTTCCTCATCTATAAAATGACAGCGTTCCCTCTGAAATCCCACTCAACTCTGCCATCCTCTCTTGGCTAGCTTTTTCATCTATATAGGGGGGATATGTTATTGTAAAGTTAGAGAAAATCATTTATTTAAAAAGACCTCTTAAATAGCAAAAAACATGGAACCCACTGTGCTGCCCATCAAACGTGGACTGGGTAAAAAAGTGATACATATACATGATGGTATATTATGCAGCCATAAAGAAGGACAAAATTATGGACTTCACAGCAACTTGGGTGGATTTAGAGTCTATCATACTCAGTGATTTATCACAGAAACAAAGAACTGAGTACCACTTGTTCTCACTCATAAGTGGATCCTGAACATTTATCATAATACTATAAGAAAGGGATTGGCAGTAGCCGAAGACTGCCAGGGGTTGGGGGTATATAACATCAGTAAGGGTACCTGCTCTCAAACCAGGCAAAGTGGGGACCAACGGGAGGCTGAAACTTTACCTGTACAATGACCACTTGTATACCTAATCCTGAATTGTACCTCACATCTTTAAAACATAAAAAAAAATAGATGTGTGCCTGTAGTTCCAGCTACTTGGAAGACTGAGGTGGAAGGATCGCCAGAGCCCAGCAGGTTGAGGCTGCGGTGGCCGGGAACGTGCCACTGCACTCCAGTCTGGGCGACAGAGTGAGACTCCAACTTAAAAAGAAAAAAATAGACAATACAAGGACACTATCTCTACTGAAATCAGACAGCATCAACTTAAACATTTCAGTAACAAAATTGAAATATAGTTGCCACATGTGTGAACGTATGTTTTAAGAAGCAATTTTACATTTAATCTCTCGTAAGAGACTATGAAAAAGATAAAAACACCTCTTGGAAACTACAATGTCATACTCTTATAAGGCATAATGACTACAAACAGAATTTTCACGAAAAATTAGGGTATCCTCTTGCATGGGCACTGGGAGGGACAGCATTATTGCTTATCCTCACTCACAGTGGTTTCAACAGAAGAAAGATGTTCATGTCCTCCTTAATTTTCCACGTTAATCCTTTTCTGATACAACTCCCCCCAGGTGGCGCACCCATGCCCATTTTGAAATGAGAATCCTTCCGTCTCTCTTCTGCGATTACCCATTATTCTGTGGCTTCACACATTCCTTAATGGATTATCATTGTTCCTGCACATTTCTGTCTCTTCCACAAGGCACCAAACCCTTTGAAGTCTGGAACTTTGCCTTGATTTCGCTTCCAAAATTTGCCTAGATTTCGCTTTGCTAGGAAGTTCCTTAACACATGGGAGGTGAGTAGTGTCTGTTTACGGAACAGAATCCAAATGATACTTGTTCTCTCTGCCTTCCAAATAAACTAATTTGTTTTTCAAGTAGATAATACATTCAAATATTATATATGCCACATGCTACAAATTAACTCATAAAAAGTAATTCTCCATTCCATCCCTTCTATTGTCATTCATTTTTCCCTTCCAGGAAGCAAGTATTATTACTGGTTTGTCATGTCACTCTTTTCTTTTTCTTTATTTTTAAAAATATCTTTCCAGCCGGGCTCGGTGGCTCAGCCTGTAATCCCGCGCCTTTGGGAGGCTGAGGTGAGTGGATTGCCTGAGCCCGCGGGTTTGAGACCCGCTTGGGCAACTTGGCGAGACCTCATCTCCACAATAAATCAAAAATCAGCCGGGCGTGATAGCGCACGCCTGTAGTTCCAGCTACTTGGAAGGCTGAGGCGGAAGGATCGCCGGAGTCCAGCAGATCGAGGCTGCAGTGGCCGGGAGCGGCCACTGCACTCCAGTCTGGGTGACAGAGTGAGACTCCAACTCACAAAAAAAAAATATATATATCTTTCCAGGATACAGCAAGTAAAATTGAGACTATATCTAAAACGCCTTTAAAAACCAGAAAGGGAGAGCCCCGCCAACTAGAAAGAATTATTTGTAGCAGACAATATTTTTCCTGGGCAAACAACAGTAGCCTCAATTTGGGAATTCCAGGTTCTCATGAAGTGAAAGGACGTTCTTAGCAAGCTGTGTCTTGTTGGGCAAGACCTTTAGCCTCGCTGGACCCACTGGGTTTGTGTCTACCAAATCTCCCATCTCTGCGGTTCTCTGATTCTTATCTAAAAAATAGTAATTTCACAAAATTAGAGAATCATCATTTGAGAAAATGAATTCGGTATTAGCATTTTCAATCAGGAACTTAACCTTTGAGCTGGTGAAGTGGCTTTGCCAAATCAATCTATTTAGGAAATTAAAAATAAAATTAGGCACATCTATTGCAAATTAAAGTGAAATGGAATTGAACATTTCTAACTGGCTCCAGAAGAAAAATGTTCCGTTGAGGTCATTGTGCCAACAAGGGAACAGGGCCAATCTTGAGCTCTGGGCATTTCTTCTGGGTCTAGGATTCTTATTCCTGCTCTTCAGTAGGCTCCAGAATGAGGCTGAGGTGCGGGGAGCAGGGAGAGGGGGGCTGTGAAGTTTATAGAAGTATGTTCAGTTTTTTATGTGTATGTGTTGAATCAGTCAAGGTCCTGGCAGGAAACAGATCTCACACTCAAATTGGGTGATCCAAAGAGAGTTTAATAATGGGCTATTGACAAAGGGCTCGGCAGGATTTTTTAAAACAACAACAACAAAATGTTAGTATATTAGAGTGAGTAGGTGGGAAACTGTTATCACTCACCCTGTGGCTGCAAGAAGGAGAGGTCACAGGAGCTGAAGGAAACAGTTATATAAGGAGGGATCCTGGAGGAAAGCTGAAGTCTGCAGCACCGTGCCCACCCAGCCTCCTCCACCTGAACAACTAAGGCCCCTGCTTTAGGGTTTCTTCAGGTGTCTTCTCTGCTGGGAAGGCCTTCCCAGAGTCCACCAGTTCAGAATAAGTGCAGAGTAAGGTTGGTGATGTATGAATCACATGAATATTTCCATAGCACCTGTCACACTCTCGTAACTGCCTCTACGTTTTTGTTTCCCTTGCATGTGTGTGTGCTTCTGGGTGACACAGAGTCTTATTGGACTTGTTTCCCTAGCATCCAATCAAATGTTTGTAGAATGGGGGGAAGGAAAGAAATGACTAGTTCTGTCTTATCTCATGGTGCTGTTATTGCTGGGATACCAGAACTATAGTTACAGGCAGTTCTCTGAGTGCCTAGAGAAGTGGGAAAATCCCAGATATTGATTTATTTGAAGCAATGATCACCAACTGGGAACATATTTTGCCAACTCCCTGTAAAAATCTGAAAGCCTTTGGCTGTCAGTTACTGACTTTCTATGATACCCATTATCTAGGCTTTATCTAGACTGCATTTGAGGGAGCAGGGCAAGGGCATACAATGAGATCAGGAATCAGAAGACCTGAGATTATTTTGGTTTGGTGGTTTTTTTGTTTGTGTATTGTTTTGGCTGAGCAGTGGGAGTGAAGAACTGAGAAAAGCAGTGGGAGTGAAGAACTGAGTTTTGCTCTGTGTCTCCTGTCTAGAATTAACCCTAAGGTTTAACCCAACTAAGTGTGAAAGAAAGTATGCTCATAATTTTCATCACAGCACCATTTACAAGAGAAAAAATGAAAGCATGAAAAAAGCATGAAGAGTCCACCAACAGGGACTTGTTAATCAAATTATGATACTTACAATGAAGTAATAGCCATGAAACTTGATGAGGTAGTACATAAAAAAACATTCATGATACATTGCTGTATGAAAAAGCAAGTTACCTACTTATAGAACCATTATATTTTTGTGAGTAATATTCATAGTTGTGTGAATTTGGTCAAAGTACTTACCCTCTCCAAGCCTGGGTTTTCTCACTAGTAAGCTATACCCACATCACAGGATTATTTTGAAGAGTAAATGCAACAGTATCCAAGATACCCCAAACATGGTTAAGAACTCAAGATACTAGCTCTTATTATATTATTATTGCTACTGATATTATCTATCTATATACAAAGAAAGATACATGAAACATTGTTTGCAAAATATTTCCAGTAATTACTATTATGCACTTTACTTTCCTCTTTGTATATTTCTATATTATTAGAAAAATTTTCACAATAATAATCTATCAGTTTTGCAACAACATGACTTATTTTACTTCCTCCTCTGCCACTTACTAACTCTGTCTTCAGGAAAGTATCTGGACACCACTGAGTCTTATTTTCCTCATTTATGAAATATGAAGAATTATTCATTTTTTTCTATTGCCAAAGATTTTTTCCGACAGATCAAATAAGTTATTAAATTTGTCCATGTTCTTGAAAAACAGCAAAGTACTATACACGTGTTCATTATTATTATTATTGTTATTATTATTATCTTAATTGGAATAGTTTACTTTGGATTTTTTTTCCTACTTATCTGGATGTTTTGTGGAAGACAAGTAGCTTTTATGAAGAGGTCTTCTAAAGCCCATCAATGATGGATTTGCTTGTGACACTGATGGTGAGCTACCTTCCTCATGGTGAAACTGAGAATTCTCAGCCACCAAATTATTAGCAGAGCTTACCTCTGCTCTGGTTTATTCTCACTGCTTATGGATCAGCCGGTCCCTTCTGGACACGTGACTCTCTCAGTTTGGGTTTTGTCTGTTTCCATGCTGGTTGCTGACTTGCAGTATTAATTTAGCCAGAGTGAGAGGCGAGCCTATGAACAGACGTTTGGTGACTTGGTTCAGCGGACTTACAGATTTGAGAGGTGAATCACCACGCGGGTTCACGAGGCTGGACGGGCTTTGGAAGTCCCTGGAGACTTGGTAATATTTACCGCAGTTTCTGACGCATCATCTCCTTCCTCTTCACTCATGAAAGATGCAGACTCCTTCTGGGAGGAGGTCCCAGTCGAGCTTGACAGCATTCCGTGAACACAAGGAGGGACCTGTAGTCAAAATGTGCAAATCTGAAGGAGGTCTTTGTGTCCAGAAGCGGTCCTGCCTGTAAACGCCCCCGTCACCAGATTAGGGCCAATTTATTTTCCAGGGAAGACACCAGGGGTCTGGGGGTGGGGTGGAGTTAGCAGAAGGGAACAAAAAGGAAGAGATGCACTTAGCACTAACCAATCGAGTACCCTGCTCTGAAGTACCCACCGAATGAGTGGCCACTGAATGGGTGCTGATGTGGGTGAGCTAATTGATGTCCTCGTGACCAGGACGGCGGGCACATGTGCTCGGGTGAATGTTTGTGGGATCAGATTATGAGAAGTCTTTTTTCATGATATGTTTAAAACTGTGATTAGATTTTTTTTTTTTTTTTTGAGTAGAGGGAGCAGGAGAGCTGCTGTAGCTGAGAAATAACTTTTTTTTTTTAAAGATGAGAAACATATTTAGCTTAAGAAATGATGGATGAGTTTAAGTGTGTTTTACTGCCTGCTTCTCCCTCCCCTGCCCCCCTCACAGCTCTTGACACCGTGTTTCAGCACACACTGGGCTCTTGACGTGTCCAGGATTTAAGAGAACCAGAAGGGGGACATGGACTCTCCCCTTTTCTCACTCTTCGGAAGGTTTCAGTCCAAGCTTATACAAGTCATTTCCATTTTCAAAAGCAGAGTTGGTAAAACACTTTGGAAACTTTCCCTGCACCTCCCCCCACCCGCCCTACTCCATCTTCTTGTTCGAGAAATGCAAATCTAAAGCCAATCCCATTTTATGTTAAAAAGTGAAAAACATTTCAATGTATTCTTGTCTTGTATGACTGGCTGAGAGCCTCTAAATCCCCACCATTTACCAAATTAAACTAATTGAAAGTGCTTCCAAAAGCCACATCTGTAGGCTGACGTTTGTCCCTGCCTTTCCCTTTGGGCTCGGGAAGCCGTTCGCCATCCCCATTGATCCCTGAATAGTCATGCCTGTCAGGAAGCCACATCAGCCATTATCATTCTAATTTTACTGCCTTTCTTGGTCCCTAATCTAATTTGCAATGATGCTTAAGCATTTCGCAAGGCCATAGCACTTTCTTCAGAATTTCAACAAGAGCATTAAACCCCCAATTTACATTAATGAAGTGCACATTTAATTAGGGGAGAGGGTAAATGGAGAGCTCTTCAGGAGCAGTTTGCCCGGTGTGATAGGCACTCAGAGGAAAGGAGATATATCTGATAAAAGACTTGCCATCCATCAGATGGTTTGATTTCTCTCCCTCACTCTCCTAGATTTTTTTTCCCAGCCTCATCTTCCTTCTCATTTTCATTCTTCCATCAACTAACTCTACCTCTCTAAAATTTTCTCCAAAGCCACACCAATAAAATCACGAAAGCAGACCTGTCAACAAGAAAGGACCGGGCAAAGAACTATTTAAGAGGATCCTGTGGTTTCCAGTTCCCCTGCTGCCCCCCAAAGGGGAGATTAACTTGTTCCTTTAAATAATGAGAAACATAGGAAACCATCGCCAGTCTCCCTGTTTAATGAATGCATTAAGCACATAGGCTGAGCAGCACAGGGCTGCACGAACTTGGCTTGCTGCTGTGAAAGGGGAGGGGGGGGGCAGGGATGAATCTCTGGTCAGAGATCCCATACAATGAATTCATTACCACATATTATCTCAGACACAGTGATGTCATGCTATTGAGTCGCTGCCATAGGCTCTGCTGGGCCAAGGCTTCTGACGCAAAGGAGGTTGGGAGGTGTCTGTGTGTGTTTAGACAAAAATATTTTTCCTCCCTTTAGTTTAACCTTCTGAATATGAATTCTAGCTACACACGCTTTTCTCTGTTTCCAGGGCCACCTGTTTTCTTAGTTTGTGAGGCGCGAGGGTGGGGGCAAAACTTAACACACAGGGTTTATTTTTGGAACCCTAATAAGCTTCCTTCCAGTTCTCCTTCCTGTCTGTGGATTATTTAATGATGATCATGATCATGCTGATGATAACAATAGCAACCCTCTCAAAGATACAGTGATGGAGGTGGAACAAGAGCAATTCAAGGATGAAACTGTTTTATACTCATTGTTTTTGCAAGTTTGCTATTTTGGAGCATTTGTTCATAAGAGGCTCTTGTTTGCATGTTTCTCAAATATAAAAGTTACATTTCATGAAAAAGTGTATTCTACTAACTTGCCAATACCAGCTACACTCCAATGTGTAGTCAAATACACATTCCTCTCTTCCCACTACCTTATGAAGATACCTGATAACAGTATGGTGGTCTTTTGTGATAAGCACCATTTTTAAGCACAGACAAGGTTGAACATTTAAATAAGTATCGTAATTCGAAATAAATAGGAAATCACCTCCTTTTTCAATTACATAGCCCATGGTTATAGCTATGGTGGCTATGCCCTCAGTGAGACTATGAGTGGCAGGAAAGAAAGACCTAAAAATTAATTCCCTACTTGTGCCTTGAAACTGAATAATAATAAAAAAAAGATAGCAGCACAGAGGAAGGGCAAGCAACAGAATATTGAAGAAAAGAGGACAAAGCAAATAATATGAGGGCAGTCGATAATAAATAGGAATTTGAAAAAAAAGAGATTGAATAAAAAGATGAAAAAGTGAGATAAGAATAGAACTTTTACAACCCAAGCATGAGACTTCTGGTGAGCAGATCTGTGTTAGCTGTGTGATGTCAGGCAAGTTACTTCATTTGCCTAATATTTGTCTTTTCATGTGCAAAATGGACATAAAAATGATACTTTACAAGGTTGTTCTCAAGATGGAATCAAATTTAACACAAGAAGTGCTTGCAGGAGTGCCTGACATCTAATAAACACTCAATAAATGAAAAAAGAGAGAATATAGTAAGCATTCAATGAATGTTATTAAGGAGGAAAGGAAAGATAGATCAATTAAGTGAATAAAAACCTTAAGGAAGATTGAGAGAGTTATGTAGGAGAATACATACGTAAAGGAGGGAGTAACAAGAGCAAAGGAAGAACAAATCCCATTTAGATAACCACCGGGGCAAGCACGGAACCTTGTGTCTTTTCTATGGCCATGCCCACAGGAGAAAGAGAAAGCTGTCAACGACCATGTCAGAAAAGGAGAAAATAAACTAGGTTGATGAGGCATTTAAGATCTGTGTTCTAGAACCTTAAAAATCTGCAGTCTAGACTACTGAAATGTACCTTTCCCAATAGCCATATCAGTGGAGATTGATTTTTTTAAAAATGCAAGCAGGGAGATTTTGCCTATGTCTAAAATGAGAGATGTATCTTTGTTTTCCATTTCTGAAAATGACAGTACCTGCCTCCTTTCCCTCTTCCTCATCATCTACCACTGTTGGCAGACATTTTAGTGGTATCCCTTTCTCTGGCATCCATTTCTTCCTAGAGACCACCACTTTTACAAGTTTTTTTTTTTTTTTAAATTTTATTTTAAAGATGTGGGTACAGTTCAGGGTTAGGTATACAAAGGTTCATTATGCAGGTACCCTTGTAGATGAGATGTGCCCCATCCTCCCCTACAAGGTTTTTAAAGACCCTTTCAGTGATATCTTATGCATATACATGAGACTCAGTTTTTTTAAACATATTTTTTATTATAAAATTGTGGGGTACAGTTAAGGGTTAGGTATACAAGTGTGCATCGTTCAGGCACCCTTGTTAATAAGGGATGTCTCCCCGTCCCCAGCCAACATTGACTACTGTTAGTCCCACCTCCCTTCCCCTCCCTACCCCCCCCCATAGTTTCCCACCACTGTCAGTCCTTTTTTTATAGTATTATGGTAGATGTTCAAGGTCCACTATATGAGTGAGAACATGTGATACTCAGATCTTTGTTTCTGTGAGAGATCACTCAGTATTATAGACTCTAGTTCCATCCAGGTTGCTGC
>CAUYQG010035417.1:0-38978 GCA_963574415.1 Tarsius wallacei | reverse complement strand
TGTCTTCTTTTGAGAAGTGTCTATTCATATCTTTTGCCCACTTCTTAATAGAGTTGTTTGTTTTTTTTCCTTTTGACACATCTGAGTTCCTTATAGATCCTGGATGTTAGGCCTTTGTCAGATATACAGCTGGCAAATATTTTTTCCCATTCTGTGAGCTGTCTCCCCACTCTCTTAATGGCTTCTTTTGCTTTGCAGAAACTTTTCAGTTTGCTAAGGTCCTACTTGTCTATCTTATATCTTATGGCATGGGCTTTTGGGGTTTTGATCAAGAATTGGTTTCCTATTTCAATTTCTGAATTATAGCTAATAGGATTGTATCATTTGAACATTGGCCATTTGTTGAGTTCTTCTCAGTGCATGTCCGGTGCTCTTGCACTATTGCACAATGGTTAGAACAATGGACGTTACAGTCTACTGTGTTCCACTTGTAGGTATTTTGTATTGCTCAGCTTCAATTTTCCTGCCCACAACATTGTGGAGACACACCCTTCTATTGAGGATCCCACGAGACAACTTAGGAAAGTTTGGTATTGTATGTGATATGTGTAAGCACTTAATAAATCAAGTTCATATCCTTAGGAAGAAGAGTGTGTGGAACCAGACAGACCAGCATTTATATTTCCTTGCTGACGCATACTGAGACTTCCAGCAAGTTATTACACCTGTGTCTGTTTGCTTATCTGTAAAATGGAGATAACTTCTGTGAGGTTGTTTTAGAGATAACTTCTGGTGAGCTGTAACTGGTGTGCTGTGGGACTGTACTCATGCCCGTGTTGTGATAATAACAATACAAGCCAACATTTCCTGTCCACCGTGTGCGGGGCACTGAGCTAGCTAGAATGGCAGCCTCTTGGCAACCTTCCAGTGTTGAAATGTGTTCCATTCTTTTATTCGGCACACTTTTATTAAGCCCTTATTGTATGCACTTTCCTAAATGCTAGGGATGCAGCAATGAACAAGACGCACTGGACTCTTGCTCTGTTAGAACATGTTTGCTTCTAGGATGGGGCTTGACAAAGCTTTTCTGTCAAGGACCAGATAGTAAATATTTTAGGCTTTGTGGACTATGTAGGCTCTGTTGCAGGTACTCGAGTCTACTGCTGTAGTGAGAAAGCCTCTCAGGTGATGGGTAAATGAACAATGTGGCTGTGATCCAGTAAGATTTTATTGACAAAAATAGGTGACTGGGCTGTGACCCCTATTGTTAGACAGGAAAATTGCAAATAAGTACATAAATAATTATGAAGGGCCTGGCATATGGTGGGTTATGCCTGTAATCCCAGCACTTTGGGAGACTGAGGCAGGAGCATTGCTTGAGGCCAGGAGGAGTTCGAGGCCAGCCTGGGAAACATGGTGAGACCTCATCTCTGCAAAAAATCGAAAAAAGTAGCTGGACATGGTGCACACACCTGTAGTCCAGGCTACTCAGGAGGCTGAGGCAGAAGGATTGCCTGAGCCCAGGAGGTCAAGGCTGTGGTGAGCCGTGATCGTGCCACTGTGCTTCACCCTGAGCAACAGAGTGGGACTCTGACTCAAAAAAAAAAGAAAGATAATCATAATTGTAAAGGAAAAAATGGAGTAGTGAGATAAAGCAGCTTCCCTGTCCTGGTTCTCTAACTAGGCAAGTCAGGGACGATCTCCTTGAGTTAGTAACATTTGAGCTGGGTCCTCAATATGGGAAGTACAATCTGAGAGACCACACAGCTGGTGCCAGAGGCAGGGGTTGGCCCTATGTGGGAGCAGCCAGGAGGCCAGTGTGGCTGTGGCTGAGGGAGTTGAGGGGAGGAGGACTTGGGTGTGGTGAACAGTTCTGTGCTTACTATGGTTTGCATATACAAGCCCCTTGGCTCAGTGTTAGTATTCAGCATTCTCTAGTGGTGGATGTTCCATAAGCACTCCTGGAGCTGAGGATCGCCATGCAGGGCTGTAGGAGTTGGAATGTGCGATAGGAATGTGTAGGAACAGGAACGTGGCTCTGCATCTGGAGTTAGGTGAGAGAATGACAATAAAAGCTGGCATTTCCCGCTCACTGTGTGCCAAGCACTGAGCTAGCTAGAACAGCAGCCTTACGGCAGCCTTCTGAGAAGACACCACTTTTTCCTTTCTTGATGGTGACAACTAGTAAGTCGTACTGTATGTATACTTCGCTTCATCCACCCACCTTCCCCTGCTCCACCCTCAGCCTAATGATGCTTCCTGTGTTTCCAGCTTAAGGGTGGGAGCTTCATATGGCTTTGAAGTGATATTCTGTACATGGGAACAAAACACAAAACCATGGTTAATTCCACCTCTTCTGGCTGAGCAGAGGCTCCTCAAGTAGACCTTAAATCAACAGAGTTGTGGAGGCAGGTGGTGTGGCTCCAGCAGTCCTGTTTAAAGGGCAGTTTGCTGATGACCACCACACCTGGACACACAGCTCCTTGTACATAACTGATGTTTTCTTTATTGTGATGGGCTTTTGTCTAAAACCTTATTATACAAATATTATGAAAAGTTTTGCAGTTTTGTTGGTTTTGCATCTTGGTGGAACACAAGGAAATGCTGAGATATTTCTTTGTACCTTGGGAACAACTTAGATATAGGTAGGTAAGAATTTCCTTGCAGAAAATTGTTTCTGTATTTTAAACTTTTTTGTATTTAAAATTTTTTTCTGCATTTTAAATCTTTTGCTTACTTTTTCTTTTCTGCATTTTACGGAACTGTGTTTTGCTGTGGTAAGTCTTGAGTGAGAAGCCTCCACTAAGTAGGTAGTACTTGCATCATTAAGAAACAGACTCCAGAACATTATTTCTATATGGTTTCAAAGGATGCGTTTCTCTCTTCCCAGGGTCGATTCACCTCAGGCATGTTGAATGATGAGTCTTTGTGGACAAACATCCCTGTGAATTTTCCGAAGAATGGCTGGGCCGCGATTGGAACTTACTCCTTTGAATTTGCACAGTTTGACAACTTTCATGTGGAAGCCACACGCTAACACTCATAGGGCTTTCTAGAACACTCTTTGGATTTTCTTTTTTTGTTGTTTGGTTCAGAGCCAGTACTTGTTTTGATGGACCAATATACGAGCCTTTGGAAGCTAAAAATAATGAAGAGTAAATAGGGAGGAAAAAATGCTTGATCCTGTGGAAGGTTTTATTAGAAGTAACTCCAAGGGGAAAACAGGTGAATCTTCAACATTACCTGGTGTGTTCCCTAACATGCAGTCTGTGCGTCAGTCCAGCGTAGGAGTGGTTTGAGGAATTTGGACCTGGAAGCCTTGGTGCTGACACTGCAGTGGCTCCCTTCAACTTGTTTCAAGTGATCCTGCAGATGGCTGTCACTGATCCTCATGGAGATACATTCGTGAGTGCTGACCATGTGTCCAAGTGAGCTGGTGTCCTGTCCTGAGATGATGCTGCCATGATGGAAAGCCAGAGAACACTGGAAGTAGCTTTTTGAAAACCACCTCAACGTATTATCCTTACAATCTAAAAAGTATTTGTTTCTTTTCCTTTTTAAGATGATGCTTTTTAATTACGTATGTAATGAGTGAGATGACTAAAAAACTATTAATAAACTACCTCTAATGCTGTTTCTGCAGTAATAATTAGCTAATTAACTGGGTTATTTGCATTCCTTAATTCTTTTGATTCCAGCTTTTAGTCTTGTAACCCTTATGTCTCTCCATGAACATTGTCCCAGATGACTGAATAAGGAAGAAACCCAGATAGTCAATGCCATGAGGGAGTCTAGAGGCAAGGCTGTAGTGCTTTCTTGTCACATTCACAGTGCCTTCTGTGACCTGTCCTTACGTGTGCACTGGGAGCAGACCCAGACATTAAAGCATGCTGTTGCCTCCTTATGCAGAAGGAAGGGAACACAGCCTTTTTCTAGCTCATAGAATTTGATCATCTCCCAATGTTTTGTATGGTTAGAGTAACTGCTTTCTTTAAAGTTCAAATGTGTGTGTATTTAAGTATGGGTCAGCATGTTTCTCATGTAGTATGATTTGTATTTAAGCATTGATGTAGCTCTAAGAAGCAAATCAATTATTCATGTGGATAAAATAAATTCTGGAATTCTTTATAAGAACGGAATTATTCATTGAACTAATTCTACGATTTAGAAATTTTTAAGAGTCTAACATAGGCTTAGCTACAATGAAGTTTTGCCTTATTTTTGAAGACAAGAAACTGATTTCTAGAATAAATCAGATTATAGAGAAAAACCTAAAACCAATTCGAAAGTGATTTCCAGTTCAGATCTTTATTTTTTAAAAGTAACATGTTAGAGGTATCATTTATGTCAATAGAGTGTACATAAATTTTAAGTGTATAAATCAGTGAATTTTGTTAAATGAATGTACTCATGAAACCAACACTCCAGTCAAGTTATCGAATATTTTCATCACCCCAGAAAGTTATTTTGTACCCTTGTACAGAAGGTTCCTCTCACTCCAATCTCAGGCAACTATTGATATAATCTCTGTCATCATAGATGAGTTTTCTTTGTCCAGAACACTCTGGACAAAGTGTAGCATCAAATGTGACGTAGTCTTATGAATATTTTCTCTCAGTCAGCATAATGCTTTTGAGATGTGTCCATGTTGTTATGTTGGTTGCTTCATTCCTTCTTATTTATGAAGAGTATTGCATTGTATGAATATACCACAAATTGTCCTTCCTCCCCCAGTTTTCGGTATTACAAGTAAAGCTCTTATCCACATCTATATGCTTTTTATCTGGAGGAGGTTTTCTTTTTTTTGAGTTGGAGTCTCACTCTGCCACCCAGGCTGGAAGGCAGTGGCATACTCACGGACACCCCAGTGTCGACCTGTTGGACTCTGGTGATCCTTCCTTCTCAGCCTTCCAAGTAGCTGGAACTACAGGTGTGGTACACGCTACCATGCCTGGCTAATTTTTTGATTTATTGTAGAGACAGTGTCCCACCATGTTGCCCAGGCTGGTCTCGAACCTGTAGGTTCAGACAGTCCTCACTTCGGCCTCCCAGAGTGCTGGGATTACAGGCTTGAAGAGTTTTCTTTTATTTCCAGCTTGTTGAGATATTTAATGTGAATGGGTACTTAATGCATTTAATACTTTTTTCTACATCTAATGGGACAGCTGTATGATCTTTCTCCTTTATTCTGTTAATGTGGTATATTAGATTGATTTTCAAATATTAAAGCAGCTTTGCATTCCTGAGATGCGTCATGATTGAGTGGGGTTTATTAACCTGTTTACATATTGGTGGATTGGATTTGCCAATATTTGGCTAAGGGTGTTTGTGTCTATGTTCATGCAGAATATTGGTCTAGTTTTATTTTATCATAGTTACCTGGTTTTGTTAACAGGGTGATACCTTATAAATTCAACTGAAAATATTTTCTCCTCCTTTATTCTCTAAAAGAGTTTGTGAGTTTCTTAAATCTTAGATAGAATTCAGTAGTGTCCGTCAGGATCCAGTCAGGAGACAGAAACCATACCAGGAAAAACTTAACACAAATAATTATTACCTTCATATGAATAATTATTAACTGGTAATGGGATTAATTACTAAAGGGTAACAAGAACTCCAAAGGATACAGAAACAGCAGATACAGACCAGCCACTTCCTGGACTGGGGCAGAGTAACCATGGAAGGATCAAATGAGGAAGAGATCTTTCTCAGGAGGCTGAGATTAGGATCTCATTGAAGATGGTATGGTGTGACCCGGGATGGCAAAGACGTTTGCTGAGATATTGTGTGCTGGAGCTGGCATCTGCCTTCTGATACTGTGTGCTGGAAACTGCCTTCTGGGGTGTGGTTGAGACTCATTGAGAAGCCTCCTGGAGTGCTGCTGAAACTCACTAGGAGCCTATTCTCTTGTGGTGCTGGTGAGACTTTGTGGGAAGTGATCTACTGAGGTGTTGGAACCAGTCTTTGATTTTTTTTCTGTTGCTTCTTTGTTTTGTGTTTCATTGATGGCTGCCTGTATCTTTATTATTTGTTCTCCTACTTCAGGATTACATTTTCTCTTATTCTGGCTCCTTAAAATGTAAGGTTGGTTCTTTGATTTTTAGATCTTTTTTAATGTAAGCATTTAAAATTACAATTTTCTCTAAGTACCAATTTAGTTGCATTTCACGTTATTCCTATTTTTAAAATTTTATTCAGTTCAAAGTGTTTTTTAATTTTTTTGTAATTTTTACCTTTGTGCTAATTAAAGGTTTGATGTTTAATTTTCTAGTATTTGAGGATTTTCCAGATCTTTTTATCATTGATATTTAATCTTGCTGTGGTTAGAGAATATGTTGTGTTTTAATTCAACCACTTTAAATGTATTTAGACTTGTTTTATGACCCAGTTGGTCTTAGTCAATGTACCCTTTAAAAAAAAATTCACTTTTGCAATGAATGGCTGTAATGTGCTACAAATATTAATTAGGTCATGTTGATGGATAGTGTTGTTTAAGACATCTATGTACTCATTTATTTTCTGTCTACTTGTTCCATCAATTACAGATTAAAAATCTCCAGATAGAATTGTGTGTTTTCTATTTCCCCTTTCATTCTTACAGGTTGATCTTTTGGGGCTTTCCAGCTCTAGAATAACCATTATTTTCTAGGCATGAAATTTCCTGGGAGTTGAATGAGTTCTTGCTACTGTAGTTGTTTAGATTTTGAACATCTCTCACTCCTGTGAGAATTTTGATAGTAGTTCAGTTAACAGGTTTCACACTTTGGAAATGTAGGTTAGTTTAGAGCCAAAGACACACATAGACCCGCCCCCCCCAAGATTTCTGGACCTCCTTTTTTATTAGTTTCACGCAAAAGTAATTTTGGTTTTTGCATTGTTGATATTTGCCATTTGATATTGTAATATATTCTTAAATAAATGTGGTCACGTTATACATTATTTTAATTCACAGTTCTTTATTTTTTTTTGCTAATGACTTATTACTTGCTATTTATGTTTATTTTAGACTATGGAAATGATGTTAGATAAAAAGCAAATTTGAATAGTTTTTTTAGTTGAGTTCAAAATGGATTGTAAAGCAGTGGAGACCACTTGCAACATCAGCAACACATTTGGCATGGGAACTGCTAACGAACATACAGTGCAGTGGTGGTTCAAGAAGTATTGCAAAGGAGACGAGAGCCTTGAAGTTGAGGATTGTAGACCAGCCATCGGAAGTTGACAATGACGAATTGAGAGCAATCATTGAAGCTGATGCTGTTACAACTATATGAGAAGTTGTCTAAGAACTCAACGTCAGCCATTCTATGGTCGTTTGGTATTTGAAGCAAATTGGACAGGTGAAAAAGCTTGATAAATGGGTGCCTTGTGAGCTGACCGAAAATAAAAAAATTTGTCCTTTTGAAGTATCATCTTATCTTATTCTACACAACAATAACAAAGCATTTCTCCATAGGATTGTGATGTGTGATGGAAAGTGAATTCTGTATGATAACCGGTGACAACCAGCTCAGGGGCTGGACTAAGAAGAAGCTTCAAAGCACTTCCCAAGACCAAACTTGCACCAAAAAAAGTCATGGTCATTGTTTGGTGGTCTGCTGTTGGTCTCATCCACTACAGCTTTCTGAATCCTGGTGAAACCATTACATCTGAGAAGTATGCTTAACAAATCAATGACATGCACTGAAAACTACAATGCCTGCAGCCGGCATTGGTCAACAGAAAGGGCCCAGTTCTTCTCCACAACAACGCTCAACCACAAGTTGCACAACCAATGCTTCAAAAGTTGAATGGAGCATTCCCTTTTCTCCACATCTTTACCAGCATTTTAAAAATTATTATTATTATTGATGACCATTCTTACTGGAGTTAGGTGGTATCTCAATGTGGTTTTGATTTGCATATCTCTGTTGATTAGTGAGGCTGAACATTTTTTCATGTGTCTGTTGGCTGCTCATATGTCTTCTTTTGAGACATGTCTATTCTGTCTTTTGCCCACTTTTTTTTTTTTTTTTTTTTGAGTTGGAGTCTCACTCTGTCACCCAGACTGGAGTGCAGTGGCTGCTCCTGGCCACCGCAGCCTCAACCTGCTGGGCTCCAGCGATCCTTCCTCCTCAGCCTTCCAAGTAGCTGGAACTACAGGCGCGCGCTACCACACCTCGGCCTCCCAAGGCGCTTTGCCCACTTTTTAATGGGGCTATTTATTTTTTTCCTTTTGGCATGTTTGAGTTCCTTGTAGATCCTGGATATTAGGCCTTTGTCAGATATGCAGATGGCAAATATTTTTTCCCATTCTGTGGGCTGTCTCCTTGCTCTCTTGATGGTTTTTTTGCTTTGCAGAAGCTTTTCAGTTTGATGGGGTCCCACTTGTCAATCTCATCTCTTATAGCATCAGCTTTTGGAGTTTTGATCAGGAGTTTATTTGTCTACTCCAATTTGTGTAAGGGTGTCTCCTGAATTTTCTAAGATTCTTAACATTTGAGGTTTTACATTTTACGTTTAGGTCTACACTGTTGGTGGGAATGCAAAGTAGTTCAACCTCTGTGGAAAACAGTGTGGTGATTCCTAAAAGAACTAGAAATTGACCTTCCATACAACCCAGCAATCCCCCTTCTGGGAATATACGTGGAGGAACTTAAATCACTCTACAAAATAGATACCAGCAGATGCATGTTTATTGTAGTACTATTACCATCACAAAAGCATGAAACCAACCGTGCTGCCCATTGAAACTGGACTGATAAAAAAATGTGGTACATACACAATGGAATATTACGCAGCCATAAAGAAGAACAGAATTATGGGCTTTGCAGCAACTTGGTTGGGTTTAGAGTCTATAATAATCAGTGATTTATCACAGAAACAACTGAGTACCACATTTTCTCACTCATAAGCAGACCCTGAGCATTTGCCATGATACTATAAGGGATTAGCAGTAGCTGGAAACTGCCAGAGGGTGGGGGGAGGGCACATAACATCAATAAGTGTACCTGATCTCAAACCAGGTGAAGTGAGGATCAAAGGGAGGCCCAAAACTTATCTGTATGATGTCCCAATGTAAACCTAATCCTGAATTGTATCCCACATCTTTAAAATAAAATAAAAAGTTGAATGAATTGGGCTGTTAAGTTTTGACTCACCCACCATATTCACCTGACCTTGTGTCAGTCAACTACCGTCTCTCCAAGCATCTCAACAATGTTTTGCAAGGACAAGGCTTCCACAACTAGCAGGATGGAAAAAATGATTTCCAAGAGATTTTTAATCCCAAAGCATGGACTTTTATGCTACAGGAATGAACAAACATTTCTTATTGGCAAAAATGTGTTGATTGTAATGGTTCCTATTTTGATTAATAAAGATATATTTGAGCTTAGTTATAATTTAAAATTCAAGGTCCAGGAGGAGGGAGGAAGATGGCAGTGGCACAAATCAGACTAAGAGTGTCCCAGTGTGAGTGAGTGAGTGTATGGAAAATTTTGCATACATGTCTATGAGTAAATGGGCGAGTGGCTGACTGAGTGGAGACCTGGGAACAAGTGACCATGGCTCTTCTGGTGAAGTGGTTGATACCACAGCTACTCTGCTTGGACCCTAGCACTTCCTGGGGAATAGAAGCTGAGCACCATTTTTAAAAAGCCAGCAAAGCCCTTTCTGGGAAGAAGCTGCCAAGAGTGACTAGTGACTCCAGGCTCTGCAACACCACTGCAGTGCCTGTCTGCACACTGGCAGCAAGGGCTGTGGAGGGAGCATAGCAAGGGAGCCCAGAGACAGAACCCCACTGGAGAAGATGAAACAGGCACCCAGCCACCATCTTGAAAACTGGACAGGGAAGGACTCCAGTTTGCCCACCATGGGGTGACAGATCCAATCTCTGTGGCAAAATAACTACTTGGGTTGATTGTGACCCAGAGGGAATATCCTGAAAGCACAAACTTTGAATGGACAGGATGAGCACTGAGTCTCAGACACCCCACCCCTTACCTTGATTCAGCCATGGGAAAAAGGGTGTGTTCAGAAAAGGACTAGGAAGACCTCCAAAGAGATCAGTGGTGAGTTCAAGGCTGACCCAAATCCCTTCTCCCCAGCAATCCTCTGAAAATCAGACCCACACAGCTGAGGCATGACTGAAATGGATGAACCCAGGCAGAACCTGGATGTCAGCTGCAATAGGAGGACTCTACTCCAGGATAAGCCTGCCTAGGGTGTCCCCCCACCAGTACCTGGGGAAGAGACAAACTCACACCCACCAGAGAGGGTCCCCCTGACCATATGAGAGTGGAAGGGGAGGACTGAAGCCCCACCCACTTCCACTGCCACCACCTCCTTGGTCTGGACACTAGGGAGGTTGTGAGTGAGGCTGCAGCTCCACAGGAGACAGAGGAGGAGGTTACCTGTGAGCAACTGAGAAGAACAATTGCAGAACCTGTCATAAGAGGGCAGGTTATTTTTTGTTTTTTGTTTGTTTTATTTTTTTTTCTTTTTCCTTTGTACATGAATGTGTTATGTGAGGATTTGATGCACATTCTCCCCCACCTTTTTTCCTTTTTTCTTTTGTTTTTTATTTTCTGTCTATGTGTGTATGTGAATGATTGAGTATTCCTCTTTCAGTTTTTTGGTTTGATTTCTGTTCTCTTTTTTTAGTATAATGTGTGTGAATGTATGTGTGAGGGTTTGATTTGAATTCCTTTTTTCTCTTTTTTTTCTAATTTCATTTTGTTTTGAATGTGTGTTCAGTTATCCTGTTTTTTGGGTTTTTTGTTTGTTTTGCTTTGTTCCTTTTTCCAGTTTATTTTGGTTTTTGTTTGTGTGTGTGTGTGGTTAATTGTTTTTTGCTTTGATTTCTGCTATAGCTTTTCTGGTTTTTTTTATTTTTCATTTTTGTCCATCTTATTTCATTCTACTTTTCTCTGTTCTCCTCATTACTGTTACTGTATCTTGAATTCGGGGGGTACATACACATACCCATTGCATCATACAGAGTGGTGGTGGGTCTCAGAGAACCCATACTATAATCAGTGAACATTGTGATTTGCAAGTAGTTTCTGAATCCTAGCTCCCTATCCTCCACCTTATTTGGCTCTCAAAACTACAAGAGACAGCAAAGCTTCCCACCCACAGCCTTGTTTCAAAATATAACAAATTTAGAGCCCTGATTATGGAAGAACAGAGGACTGAGCAAACATCAGAAATGAAAGCCTTTTCCACTGTCACTGAATAATGGAACTAAAGAGAAAGAAAGAGATCTGTCACAAATGAGGAGAAATCAATGGAGGAACACAGGTAATTCCCAGTGTTACAAAGAGAAAATGCCTGAAAAAATCAGACCTCAGAGCCCAAACAATGGAAGTCACCAACAACTGTCCCCAGAATACAAGGATTAGGGAATGGATCGAAAGACAAGATACAACACCGAAAGAACTTGTAACAGAGATTTTGGCCATAAAAATTTTCATTCAGGAAATAAGTAACAAGATGACAAGCATGGAAAGCAGAATTAACCAAGCAGAAGAAAGATTCTCAGAAATTGAAGACCAAAATATGGAATTAACCCAATCAGTAAAAAGCATAGAAAGAAAACTCAGAAAACAAACAAAAAACAAAGCCTCCAAGAGATGTGTAATTACATCAAGAGGCTGAACCTACACCAGAAGAAGAAAGGGAAATGGAGAACAACATGGAGCAAGTATTCCAGGAGGTTATCCAAGAAAACTTTCTCTATCTCACCAGAGATGTGACCAGACACAAGAGATACAAGACCCCCTGCAAGACACCATATGTGAAGATCAACCCCAGACATGTAGTAATTCACCTACATAAAGTAGGCACAAAAGAAAAATTCATAAAGGCAGCAAGAGAGAGAGGTCAGACTAACTATCAGGGAAACCCAATCAGAATAGCAGCAGACCTATTGGCAGAAACACTACAAGCTAGTCAGTACTAGAATCCAATATTTAAAGTCCTCAAGGGTAAACAATTTCAACCAAGAATTTTCTATCCAGCTAAGCTCAACTTCATCAGCAAAGGAGATTTAAAATCCTTTTCATATATCCAATCCCTAAAAGATTATGCAGCTTCCAGACCAGCTTTACAGGAAATGCTTAAAAAGGTATTAAGCACAGAAGAAAGAAAAAAAGAATGACTACACAATTCCCAAAAGAACAGAAGAACATGGAATCAACAGAGACTACATTGCAATTGCAAACTTGAAAACACACACATACATCAACCCAAAAAGTAAAAGAAAACAAACAAACAAAAAACTTTATGAGAAACTTATGCCTGGAAAAAAAACAATCACATTTCAATAATAAGTCTGAATATGAATGGACTAAATGCACTGCTGAAAAGATACAGAATGTTAAACTGGATTAAAAAAAAACCATGACCCAATAATCTGCTGCATCCAGGAAACTCATCTCACCACAAGGGACACACACAGACTCAAAGTTAGAGGATGGAAAATGAATTTCCAGGTGAATGGATCACAAAATAAGGCAGGAGTCACAATCTTAATATCAGACAATACAACCTTTAAACTACCAAAAATTAAAAAAGATATGGAAGGACTCTTTATAATGATAAAAGTTTCAATCCATCAACAAGAAATACTCATCCTAAACATATATGCATCCAACACAGGAGCACCAGCATTTATAAAGAAACTACTAAGTAAACTAAAAAAAGATATTGGTTCTAACACTATTATAGCTGGGAACTTAAATACCCCCACTAACAACCCTAGATCATTGAGGCAAAAAAATCAACAGAGATCCAGAAACTCGACTTGATGCTTGACCCAATGGACTTAATAGATAACTACAGAACACTCCACGCAACAACCACAGAAGATACATTCTACTCATCTCCACATGGAACATACTCCAAGATAAATCCCATCCTCTGCTGTAAATCAAGCATAAACAAATTTCATAAGCTCAAAATACTGCCATGCACCTTCTCAGACCACAGTGGAATAAAAATAAACAACACCAACAAAATTTCCCCCAAACTGACAGAGACATGGACACTAAACATCATGATGCTGAATGACCACTGGGTCAACATAGAAATCAAAACAGAAATTAAAAGATGCCTGGAAACAAATGAAAATGAAGAAACATTCTACCAAAACCTCTGTGATGCCATGAAATCAGCCCACATACAGGATATAGAAGACAAAAATAACAGAGAAAAAATCAACAATACAAAAAGCTGGTTCTTTGAAAGAATAAACAAGATTGATGGACCCCTAGCCAGAATGAACAAGAAAAAGAAAAAACCCAAATATACACAATCAGAAACACAAAAGATCAAATCACAACTGACCCCAAAGAAGTACAAAAGATTATCAGAGATTACTATGCACAGCTGTATGGAAACAAACTTGATAACCTAAATGAAATAGAGGACTTTTTGGCATCACACATCCTCCCAAGGTTGAAACAAGAAGACACTGAGACATTAAATAGACCAATAACAACCCAGGAAATTGACTCTGTCATAAGAAAACTACCTAGGAAAAAAAAAAAGCCCTAGATCGGACAGCTTTCCAGCAGAATGTTATAAAACATACAAGGAGAAATTGATAACCAATCCTACTGAAAGTATTCCAGGTAGTTGAGAAAGACAGAATTCTCCCCACATCATTTTACAAAGCTAACATCACACTGATACCCAAACTGGGTAAAGATCCAACAAAAAATAGAGAACTACAGGCCTCAAATCTCTAATGGACTTAGATTCAAAAATTCTCAATGAGATTCTAACAAATTGGATCCAGCAATATATCTCAAAAGTTATCCACTATGACCAAGTAGGTTTCTTCCCCAGGATTTAGGGCTGCTTCAATATCTGCAAGACCATAAATGTCATTAAATACATCAACAGATGTAAAAACAAGAACCACATGACTATATCATTCAATGCAGAAAAAGTTTTTGATAAAATCCAGCATCCCTTCTTAATAAAAACCCTTGAGCACCTAGGCATACAAGGGACATACCTCAAGATAGTAAGTGCCATCTACAACAAACCCACAGCCAACATATTGCTAAATGAACAGAAACTGAAACCTTTTCCCCTGAAAACCGTAACAAGATAAGGTTGCCCACTTTCACCCCTCTTGTTCAACACTGTGTTGGAAGTTCTAGCTAGAGCAATTAGAGAATGGAAGGAAATCAGGGTATCCAAATTGGAAAGGAGGAAGTTAAGTTAACCCTCCTTGCTGATGATATGATCCTATATCTCGAAAATCCAAGAGAATCTGTCAAAAGTTTCCTTTCACTGATACAGAACTTTGGCAAAGTCTCGGGGTACAAAACAAATGTGCAAAAGACAGTTGCATTCTTATACACCAAAAACAAACAGGCAGAGAACCAAATAAAAAGTACAATCCCATTCACAATAGTTACAAGAAAAAAAAAAAAAAAAGAAAAGAATTACATTGGTATCTTCCTAACCATAGAAGTGAAAGACTTTTACAATAAAAACTACAAAACAATGCTCAAAAAAAAAAAAAAATGCTAGAATACACAAACAAATGGAAAAATATTCCATGCCCATGGATAGGAGAAATCAACATTGTTAAAATGACCACCCTACCAAAGGCAATATAAATTACCATCATTAAATTATCATTTAAATTACCAACATCATTCTTCTCACACCTGGAAATGACAATACAGACCATTCATATGGAAACATAAATGACCACATATAGCCAAAACAATCCTTAACAAAATAAACAAAGTGGGAGGTATCACACTTCCAGACTTTAAACTTTACTATAAGGCTACAATAATCAAAACAACCTGGTATTGATACAGGAATTGGCATATGGATCAATGGAACAGAATTTAGGTTTGGGAAACAAAACCTTTATTTATCAACCAACTCACCTTCAACAAAGCCTCCACCAACAACCACTGTGGAGTGGAGAAGCTATTCAGTAAATAGTGCTGGGAAAACTGGCTGATCACATGCAGAGGATTGAAACAGGACCCCCTACCTATCACCATACACAAAAATCAACGCCAAATGGATCAAAGACCTAAACATAAACCCTCAAACTATAAGAATCTTAGAAAACGCAAGAGACACCCTTACAGAAATTGGAGTAGGCAACCAATTTCTGATCAAAAACCCCAGGTGTCCATTCCATAAGAGATGAGATAGACAAGTGGGACCTCATTAAACTGAAAAGCTTCTGCAAAGCAAAAGAAACTGTCAAGAGAGTGGATAGATAGCCCACAGAATGGGAAAAAATATTTTCCATCTGCATATCTGACAAAGGCCTAGCATCCAGGATCTACAAGGAACTCAAGTGTGCCAAGAGGAAAATACAAACAGTCCCAATAAAAAGTGGGCAAAAGACATAAATAGACACTTCTCAAAAGAAGATATATGGGCAGCCAACAGACTCATGAAAAAGTGCTCAGCCTCACTAGTCATCGGAGAAATGCAAATCAAAACCACATTGAGATACCACCTAACCCAGTAAGACTGGCCATCATTAATAAAACAAACAGCAACAGATGCTGGTAAGGATATGGAGAAAATGGTACGCTTCTACCTTGCTAGTGGGAATGCAAACTGACTCAACCTCTATGAAAAACAGTGTGGCGATTTCTGAAAGAACTAGAAATTGACCTTTCATATGACCCAGCAATCTCCCTACTAGAAATATACCCAGAGGAACTCAACTCACTTTACAAAAAAGATATCTGCACATGCATGTTTATTGCAGGACTATTCACAATAGCAAAAACATGGAAGCAACTGTGTTACCCATCAAAACTGGACTGGATACAAAATAATGTGGTACATATAAACAATGGAATAATATGCAGCCATAAAGAAGGACAAACATGGTTTTCGCAGCTACTTGGATGGATTTAGAGTCTATAATACTCAATGCTCTATCAATGAAATAAAGAGCAGAGTTCCATTTGTTCTCACTCATAAGCGGACCCTGAACATTTACCATAAAACTACAAGAAAGGGATTGGCCGTAGCAGGATACTGCCTGGGTGTAGGTGGGGACATAACATCAATAAGCATACCCGACCTCAAACCAGGCAAAGTGGGGAGCAAAGGCAGTCCCAAACTTTACCTGTACAATGTCCGCTTGTATAATCTTGAATGGTACCCTACATCTTTAAAATTAAAAAAAGGTCCAAACCTGCAATTACTTTTGCACCAACTTAATATATCACTCCCTTTTCTACTGTGCACTGTAGATTTCAGGTGCTTCAGACACTTTGAACTCAAATCTTTATCTCCATAGCTCTACAAGATCCTCCTGCAACTCTATCTTTTTTCTCCCTGCATTGGAATCTGGTAAATGCCTCCAGATAGAAGTTGGAGATCATAGGGTTCCCCTTATTTATTTCTCTTCTTTCAGAGATCATGGTCCTGTTCTGCCTATTGTCTACTCTCTGAGGCAGTTTGTTTATAGTGGGAAGACCAGTTCCGTTCTAGTTTTTATTCTCTCAAAGCTGGAAATAGAACTCCCAACCCTCTTTCTTTAATATCTTGCCATCACGGACCTTTTCTGAAACCTTGACATTAGTACAAATGGTTCCCTACCTCAGATAGTTTGACTTAATGATTTTTTGATCTTGCAGTGGTGTGAAATTGGTACATATTCAGTGGAAACCTTACTCTGAATTCTGAATTTTGATCCTGGATTGGTGATGTGCACTGTGATGCCCTCTCTTGATCCTGGGCCATGGCAGGCTCCCAGCCAGCCATACCACCACGAGAGTCAATGACCAACACTGTGTTGTATTCCTTGGATATAATTTTGCCCACCTCTAGGCTAATGTAACTATTCTTAGCACAAATTAAGGTAGACTAGGCTAAGCTATGATGTTCGGTAAATTAGATGTATTTTCGACTTAATGATAGTTTCAACTTATGGTAGATTTATCCAGATGTAGCCCCATCATAAGTCAAGGAGCATCTATAATTCAAGCCACTTATCCACCATTGTGACTTTGGTGTTATTTCAGGTGGTAGCTTCATCTTCTTAAGTAGTTATGAATTATTTGGATATTTGGATATAAAATATTTGTCTTTCATGTCTACATTCCCTGTATTGCTGGTCTCTTATTAAGAGGTGTTCATCAGGACTTGTATTTTGATCAGGTTTGATTTTATAGACTGTATTTATAGATGGCGGCTGGTATCATTCAAGTGGAGCCATCAAATCCTCTAGATAAAACCATTTTATAACTTGCCAAAGTAACTTTACAAACACCTCACAATAACACCTGAAAAAGTACCTGGAAAAGCACCATGGTAAGAGTATTGAACTTGAGTCTCAAGATGTGGTTGAATGCTAAATCCCCTACTTATTGATCTGACTTTGGTCGAATCATTGAAGCTGCTGCTCCTATAAAACAAAGAAATTAGGCTGGGTGGTCACAGAGACAACTTCCAGCTCTTACTCTGGAATGTTAATGATATAACATATAAATCAGCATTTTTTTAGCTTAATTTGATAATATTTTTCTAAATCCATAAGTTTTGCGGCCTCTTGTTTCCCATACTGAAGATGATCATGTCTTGTACAATTTCACCCTGGCAAAATGGATTCATCAAGAGAAATCATTTTGCAAATAGATTTTACTTCATTTTAAAGTGATATAGAAAAGCCTTATGGAAGACTCCATTCCTCTCGCAATGTGACCTACTTACAAAGGGCTGTCTTTTATCACTCTCACAGTCTATTGATAATATTTTAAACAATTGTGGGGGCCAAGCATTGGTATATGATAGGCAGAGGCATCCTTCAGACATCATAGTTTTCTACAGTCTTTGCTCATAGGTTGATTCTTCCTAACACTTGATTTTTCTTCTGGTTTGTTAGCATTTTACATTCACTTGAAATAAGGCTGATTTTCTTGGTATGCCACAGTATTATAGTTTGACCATATTATTCTGAAAACAGCTTTTCTGCTTAATTTAAGCTCATGGATAATTTGAAATTGTTCTAAAATGCTTCCTCCCACTCCTCCTCCTCCCCCTTTTCCTCCTCCTCCATCCTCTCCTTCTTTCTCCCATAAAACTGAACTTGATGCTCCATATAATTGGTAATTGTTATTCAACTAGGAAAAATGCAAACACTTTGAGGGATTGCAGATGATTGTTGGGTAAGAAATTTGAAGCGATTTTGTTCTGCCAGGATATTTATAGTTTTCACATTCACTGGGGAAGGGAAATATTACAGAATTAAATGATTTGAAGATTATACAGAAGAGAGTTTGTTACTTTCTGCCTTTGTGTAACATTGCACTAATTAATGTTTTCGCATTGTATGGTGTATATTTAACACAATGTGGGTAGTGTTTTTAAGACCATGTTAAAGATTTTATACGTGAGGTGATCCCATGTATTTTGGGAATCAGCACGGACCTTGGCATCTGTGATCTCGGTGAAGTGAATTTACTACTCTATTTGATAAACAGACTGTCAGCTATTCAACAGAGACCCCACCATACACAGGCAGAGGATATAAGTGCCTTTATTGTAGGTAAATGAAGACATAACTTACCTGCATATTTATTAGTGGTTCTTCAGTGTGGGGAACACAATGACATCCTCCCAGGTAAGGTGCACAACTTCTGGCCTTGAAGGTTCACAAACAATCTTATCTGCTTATGATACTAACCAACGGGGTGGGAATATGGTCAGGATTTTTGAAAATGGGAGGTCCCTTGCCTCCTGCGTCTTCCCAATTGCTCTGCAGACCCTAGTTTTGTGCTTGACTACTCCCTAAATGTAATTAGTAACCATCTCAGAACAATTTTAGAATTTACTGCAAGACAGGGTGAGCTGAAGATCGCTTTTTCAGGTATAAAGCCCCTGCTGTGGTTTGGATATGATTTGTTTGTCCCAACCAAATCTCATATTGAAATTTGATCCCCAGTTTGTTGGTGTTGGGAGTGGAGGCCTAATGGGAGATATCTGGAGGGGGAGTAAATGAATTCCTCATGAATTGCCTGGTGCTGTTCCTGTAATAGTGAATGAGTTCACCATCTAGTGAAACTTGGTTGACTCTCGGGGTGTGAATTAATTCCTGCAAGAGTGGGTTCTTATAAAGCCAGGACGCCCCTTGAGTTTGGCTTTTCTTCTCATAGACCTGCTTCCCCTTGGGCCTTCTACGCTGTGTTTTGACACAGCACAAAAGCCCTCACCAGAAGCCAAGCAGATACTGGCAACGTGCTTCTTGTACAGCCTTCAGAACTGTGAGCCAAATTAACATCTTCTCTTTATAAATTACCCAGCCTTACATATCTCTTTATAATACCACAGAATGGAGTTAAGACAAACCCCCGACCCCTTGTAGGTCCGGCCCACGGATCCATAGTAAGTCTCTACCCATATACACTCTATGACAGACTTGTATAGACTGCGATTATCTTTGCAAATAATTAATGTTTCTAAATAAAACTAAGATGCTGTAATGGTTAATTTTATGTAGCGACTTGGCTAGGCCACAGTAATCAGATATTTGGCCAAACATTATTTTGGATGCTTCTGTGAAATAGATTAATATTTAAATCAGTAGACTTTGAATAAAGCAGATTACCCTTCTTAATATGGGTTCATCCAGTCAGCTGAAGGCTTTAATAGAAAAAGACTGACTTCTCCAAGCAAGAAGGAATTCTGCAAGGAGACATTCTTTGACCTCAGACTACAACTTGGTCTCCAGCCTACTGGCCTACCCTGCAGATTTTGGAATTGCCAAGGCTCACTTGTGTGAGCCAATTCCTTAAAGTAAGTAAGTCAGTCAATCTCTCTCTCTCTTTCTCTCTCTCTCTCTCTCTCTCTCTCTGTCTCTTTCTCTCTTCTCTCTCTCTCTCTCCACACACACATACACACACACTCCTGTTGGTTCTGTTTTCTCTAGTTAGTTCTGACTAATACAGATGTCTTTATCCTAGAAGTATATCTTGAAATTCTTAAAGGAAAGTAGGTAAAATCTTCCATTTGGAGTACTGCATTATATTTTCTAATAAGAAACGCAACTTTCTTAGAGTGTAGGGATATTTGGCTGTTTCAGTAGATGGTAGAAGAATAAATAGGAAATATCCATTGACCATAAACATTTGTTGAACGAAAAGCTTACAGTTAGTCAGTGATGACATTTTTTCCCCCTAGAAGAGCAAAGGGTGTATTAATTTAATCCTCTAAAGAAAATGTTTATGGCTTGCTGGGTTATAGTAATATTTAACTAAAAATCTGTTAAACAAATATAGAATTTCAAAAATTCCTCTGCTGCATGTTTTAGCAGCATTTTACTTTCAGCATATTCCTCGTGCTTGTTGCTCTTCTTTAGGGGAAAATAACTTGATCCTTCCCATTTAAGGAGACTTGTTGGAAAGGCAGATGTATATGGCATTGACTAAAACTTGATAGAGTTTTAGCCATAGACTCCCATGGGAGGCTGAGAAATATGGTCTTTCAGCTGGGCACATCAACACTTCAAATAAAACTGGGATTCGGTTACAAAGGAAGGGAAAGTGGATGTTGGGATAGGCACCTAGCAGCTTCTGCCACGAGGTGCCTGTTTTTGCCAATGTTATTTAAAACCTCAGTGGAAAAGCATTTTACTTAGGACCAGAATCATCCTTGTTTTTAGGGGAAAAAAATGCAACTCAAATTATTGAAAACGTTTAAGAGCTGGCAAAGACCTTAGAAATAATCAGGCACAGCAATTTCATTTTGCAGAGGCGGAAACTAGCCCAGAGAGGTGAAGTGACTGAAGAGGACGTTAAGTGCCAGAGAAGACTCCTGGGAGCAGAAAGATGGCCATCTTGGTCTATGTCTACATCCACATGCCTACAAACCCTGTCATTTCAAGTTAGTCAAAGTCAGAACATGATCCAGCCCTTGAATGCTGCGTTGTTTCTTTCCATGACACTGAACTGCAAGTACCCATCATTTGGGAATCTCCATCTTCAAAGTTTGCAAATTCTTGCTGTTCCACTTCCACCATTTATTTTTAGCAGTGAGTAGATTGTTCCCATCCTCAGCATCTTGAAATAATCCTAGCAAGCATTTATTGAGAATTAGTTTCTAAGCTCCATGGAAGCAGGGATCAAGTCTGACTTCACATACTCCTGTATCTACAGTGTCTAGCTCCGGATGCATAATACACAATGCAGCAAATACATAACCTTGGGTTGAGTACATGTGGTGTTTATGAGGTGGTGGACATTGTATTACGTACTCTTCATGGATCATCTCATTTCATCCTTGTCACAACCCCATGAAGCAGACAATGTTTGAAATGAACATTTGAAAACATTCCCAAAGATACAGACACGGTGAGTGTTGGGGCATGGCCTCGTCTGTCTGACTCCATCCTGAATTACTAGGGAAGCTGGAGGTTTTGGGACTGCCACTGATTTTCATATGAAACAAATAAAACTACTCTTAGATAATTATGAGGAATTCTAAAAGCCTGACTAGTTGACAATGTTATCCAGCCTACAGTCAATTCGCTTTTCAAAAAATGGAAGAAAAAGATAGGAAATAGCTGACCTGTTAGGTTGGCTAAAGATGGTTGGATATTTTGAGAGGGAGTAGGATAGGGTTGACTGAGAGTTGCTATTTAATTGTTTCTACCCCATTGTTTGAGGTGTTGAGAGATTTTCTTCTGAGCCATGTGCTTAATTTGAAAATGGATCCTGAAGTCTTAATACATCCAGATCATGGACAAGAGATATTGAATCTTACTCCTAGGACTCCAGGATTTATTTCCATAGTTCTAAGTCTTTTTCAAAGGAAATGATGATTTGGCACAGAGCAAAGGTAGGCAGTGAGCTGGAGGCACAGCCTCGCTGTGGCTTCTGGGCCTTTAGCTCTTCTTTTCCACCTCCATTGGGAGACAGCTTTTGTATTTTTTCATACTATTTGTTTGATTTGCTTTTTTTTCCTCCTGAAGTATTTCTAATGTCAGAAGTCTGTCTTAGGTGGTGATGATGATGTGATCCTGTGTCTCAGACTCCTACAGAGAGATCCAAACAGAATTTCTAAAACAGACCTGTGTCTGACATGGACTAGGGCCCAAGTCTTGGAGTGATGGATGTGGGCTAGAGGCCATGTGGCTATATTCCTCTAAACGCTCCTGTCTTATTTCTAGAGCCTAGTTGTTCTCAACTCGGGTTGCACATTAGAGTCACCTGAGGAGACATCAGATGGATGTTTGGTTTCTACCACAAAGAGCCTGATTTGATTAGTTTAGGGCAGGGCCAAGAGAATGGTAGTTACTTTAGAAGCACCCCAGCTGATTTTGGAGTATAGTAGGGTTGAGAGCTATTCTTGTAGCTTAACTCTTGCCCTCAAACCATTTCTTTTCCTTGCCTCCCCGCTGACCTCTCATGCTGTGTCGTGTCTCAGCCAGCATGAGGGCTTCTGCTTCTATGGGATGGCATTTCTAAGGACCATCAAAGACTGCATTTGATTGATGTCGGGAGGTCAGGTAAGGGAAATCTATGAAAAACATGGAGTGAGGTGTTTGTTTAATCGCTGACTAAACTTAAGGAGTAAAATAATAAAAAAGGAACAAGTATGAACTAGAGAAGTTTTATTGTTTTTCTGTAACCAGTAACTGTAAATGCAGAGAATAACACTTTTATACTATTGATGGGAATGCAAAGTAGTTCAACCTCTATGGAAAACAGTGTGGCGATTCCTAAAAAAACTAGAAATTGACTTTCCATACAACCCAGCAATCCCCCTTCTGGGACTATACCCAGAAGAACTTAAATCACTCTACAAAAAACATACCTGCAGACGCATGTCTATTGCAGCATATTACCATTGCAAAAAACATGGAACCAACCATGCTGCCCATCAAAACTGGACTAGATAAAAAAAATGTGGTACATATTCATTATGGAATATTATGCAGCCATAAAGAAGAAAAAAATTATTGACTTTGCAGCAACTTGGATAGGTTTAGAGTCTATAATACTCAGTGATTTATCACAGAAACAAAGAAATGAGTACCACATGTTCTCACTCATAAATGGACCCTGAACATTTACTGTAATACTATAAGGAAGGGGTTGGCAGTAGCTGGAAACAGCCAGGGGAAGAGGGGAGGGCAAATAACATCAATAAGGGTAACTGATCTCAAACCAGGTGAAGTGGGAACCAAAGGGAGGCCCAAACTTAACCTGTATGATGACCACTTGTATACCTAATCCTGAATTGTACCCCATGTCTTTAAATAAATAAATAAATGCAGAGAATCTGTCAACAAATAGAAAAATGAGGCTAAATGAATGCTTTTCTAAGAAAAGGCTTTAAGAAAATGAATTTAAAAGGAACTGTAAAAAATAAAAATGACCAATTATTATGGAAGAAATTGAGCCAATTGTCATAAAACATCAGGCACAAACAGTTTCCAGTTGAATAATTTTAAATTATTGAGGATCAGATGGTTTTTACACTGTCTAAGTGTTCTAGGAGAGAAAAAGAGATGTGAACTTTCTAAATTATCTTTATGAAGTGAACTCAACATTAGTATAAAAAAGTGAGTGAGGGTTATATATCCAATCCTGAACTGTACGCCACATCTTTAAAATAAAAAAATTTTAAAAAGTAAAAGATAGAAACCAATTAGCTATGCAATTTAGTATTTCCTAAGAATATTGATACAGAAATCCCAAATAGAATACAAGGAAATAGAATCCAGCAATGAATAAGGAGAGCCTTATTCATTTTAACAAATCAAAGATGAATCAGCAGTGAAAATCTGCTAACGTAATTCTGTGTATTCATGGGTAAAGGAGGGAAAAAAGTGTTGATTGCAATAGATATGACAAAGGCATTTGATAAAAGTCAATACATGTACTGAATAAGCAATAAAATAGTGATAAATCATATCGGGGTAATTTCCGTGAGTTGTTTCCATGATGCTTAATGGTGAAACTCTAGAACCATTTTTCAAAGTTGGCAATAGATGAGGGAGCTCATAGCAATAACCACTGTATTATGTACCATAGCGGTTCCCAACCCTTTGACATCAGGGATCTGTTTTGTGGAAGGCAATTTTTCCATGGACGGGGGTGGGAAGGGAGAGGAGTCGGGGAAGGGGGACAGGATCACCAGGCATTGGATTCTCATAAGGAGCGCACTACTTAGATCCTTTGCATGTGCTGTTCGCAGTAGGGTCTGCCTCCTATGAGAATCTAATATGCTGATCCGACAGGAGACTGAGCTCTGCTTGCCCACCGCTCACGTCCCGCTGCACGGCCCAGTTCCTAACAGGCATGGACTGGTACTGGTCTGCCACCCGGGGGTTGGAGACCCCTGATCTACCAAATGTAATAAGGGATTTTTAGAACACCAAGTGAAGAGTGCTTTCTGTGTGCCTTGCAAGTCTTAATCCTTCCAAAACCCAGCAAAAGAGATACTATTCTTCCCATTTTACTGATGAGAAAATAAAGGCACAGAAAAGTCACTTGCCCAAAGTCACACTGCCCAGAAGTGGCAGAGCTGGGATTTGAGTCTGTCTATAATGCCCATCTGGGAAGAAAACTAATGATAATAGGAATCTTGAAAGCTGGAGATCAAAAGACAAATTTGTAAAGATGGTATTTTTCTCTAAATTTATGTATCAATTAAGTTATACTCCAATTATAGTTCCAAAAAGATTTTATTTTTTCTTTTTTTGAGTCAGGGTCTTACTCTGTTTGCCCAGGTTGGAGTGCAGTGGCACAATCACAGCCCACTGCAGCCTCAACCTCCTGGGTTCAGGTGATCCTTGTGCTTCAACCTGCTGAGTAGCTAGAACTGCAGGTACATGCCACCACTCCTGGCTACTTTTTTTAGTTTTTTGTAGAGACCAGGTCTCACTATGTTGTCCAGGCTGGTCTCGAACTCCTGTGCTCAAGCGATCCTCCACTCTTGGTCTCCCAAAGTGATGGGATTACAGGTGTGAGCCCCCATGCCCGGCTTAAAATTTTCTTAACTTGAAAAAATGATTATCAGATTTTTCTAGAGGAATAGATACTCAAGAGTAGCCAGAAAATTCTGTAAATAAGTGGAATGAGAATGGACTAAAGTTGTGGCAATGCAGTAAGCATGGTAAAGGCCCAAGAATGAATAAAAAATGGAGAGTATAGAACAGATGTCAGCAAACTAAGGCTAACAAATCAAACAAATATGGCCACACATAGCAGTCACGTGTTCCCTGTGGCTGTTTTCACGCTACAACAGCAGAGTTAAGTAGTTGCCACAGAGACCATATGGCTGGCATTGCCAAATACATTCATTTACACTCCAGTCCTTTGCAGAAAAGTTTTCCAGTTACAACCATAGAATAAAGTCCACATTTAAGTGGCCACTGAGGTCATTCAAAAATCAGTGAGACACACTGGGTAACTTGTCCACCATCAGGGGGAGAGATGGTCAACTAGAAGCCCAAACTTTACCTGTATGCAACTTCATTAAGTATTTAATTCTCACTTATATCTCATAACTCTAAAATAAAAAAAAAAGTAGAAAAAGATCAGCGGGCTATTGATGATGGCAGTTGTTTTATTCTACAACATGCATGAATTGTAAATAGTAGGGAATAACAGTCACTGAAGAAAATAGAGCTCTTATAAATGTGGGAAGAACAAGTTTATCCAGGGATGCTATTTATAACTAGGAACCATAAAGAAATGGTTTTATAATATGACTAAAAACAAAAATGTATTTAAAAGAGGAGCCATGAAAACTGTATTGATAGACGAATGACATACTTGGAAAACTATTCATAAGACATGTTTAGTATGGGTTGACATTTAGTGGTCAGGGTTCAGTTCCAGATTATAGAACACATCCTGCTCCTTTAAGCAGGAAAGGATTTAATATACAGAATTAAGTGATTATGAAATCATTGGAAGGGCTAAAGGCTTGCCAAGCCAACTGCTGATCTGGTTTACCCAGGAGGCTGCTGTCTCTGCTAGTCATCAGGTCACAGGGTAAGCTGTAAGCCAAGGATCAGGGAGCCGTGGCCAAAACTGCTGGCTCACAGGCCCCAACGAGCCCAGTGACTCCCCAGCAGCAAAAGTGAGTGCCATGAGTGCCTCCTGGCCTGACTCTCTCTCTCAAGGCCCCTGCCAGTGTGTCCAAGGGGTGAAACGACCTCATATTTGAAATCATAGCCACAAGGGAGTCTGGGAAATGCAGTTTTTGCATCCCCTGGAACAGGAGGAGGTTGGGGCAGGTGCTGGAAGAACCAATTTACTCTATTGCCCAGAATTATGCACATGGACATGTACACAGGGTGAGCTGTGAGAAGCAAACCAGGAAAAGATGAGCACCCTGATTAAAGAAAAAACAAAACAAAGCAAAAACAGGCAAAGGCAAAGACAAGTAACTCAAAAGAAGGAAATCAAACAGAAAAAGCTGCGTTTCATGGTGAAAACTGCAACTGAAATCTCCAGTGACAAACCTAGTACTATCAAGAGTGTGGGAAGTGAGGCACTTTTACACCACTGTAAAATCTGACAACCAGCTGGGCTCGGTGGCTCAGCCTGTGATTCCGCGCCTTGGGAGGCTGAGGTGAATGGATTGCCTGAGCCCGCGAGTTCGAGACCCACCTGGGCAACTTGGTGAGACCTCATCTCTACAATAAATCAAAAAATTAGCCGGGTGTGGTAGCATGCGCCTGTAGTTCCAGCTACTCGGAAGGCTGAGGCAGAAAGATCGCCGGAGCCCAGCAGGTCGAGGCTGCGGTGGCCGGGAGCGGCCACTGCACTCCAGTCTGGGCGTCAGAGTGAGACTCCAACTCAAAAAAAAAAAAAAAAAAAAAAAAAAACTGACAACCACTGCAACCCTTTGTAAAGGGAGAATTAAGCCCACTGACTTATAAGTCCTCCTGCATAGTGTCTGTAAGGAAGGAGATAACCTTATGGGGTTCATATCTAACCATGTCTATCAAAGTATTGCTTATACAAGGAGATATCCCCCCTACCCCAAAACCAGGAATTATAGTGGAGGGCAGGGCCCTTGTAGTACAGACTTCCCAGCTAGGTAATTGTTCTAGGAACCCATCAGCTTTAGTGTACCAGTTGGTGTTGTTAAGAGGCTGCGTTTGACTTCACTGATTTTTTTTTTTTTGAGTTCTTTCAACACGTTTGCCCATTTCATCATGAATGATTTATGAGTATTGAATAAAAAAAAAGCGCCATAAAAACAAACAAAAAAAAGTTTTTGGCATATAAACCTGCCCCTTAGATTATTAAATTTGGGGGAGACACAAAGATTGAATAAGAGCAGTGACTATAGTAAAATATCATTTTTACACCCTTTTCAAAGTAAAGGGTGTAAAATCATAACTATCAAAATCATAACTGTACATAAAGTGGGAAATGTTTCATGAATCTGTTATTCTGTTTAAAGTAAATTCAAAGCTAAATACAGAAATCAATTACACTAATTATAGCTTTTAAATAAAATACAAATATCACAGCTTCATCCACAATTTCACATGCACAATTTGAAATGTATATCAATTGTAAAACACAGCTTCATGAGCTGCTAAAAACTGCTAATAATTCTGTTAGTTAAATGAGGTTTGATAATACTAAATGATGTTTATAAAATAATAAAAGCATTTTACAGGTAGATTCACTATCAGTTAATGTCAAAGTATGCAAAATTACAATAAAGGCCTTAGTTTCTTAATTTAAATATAATATTTAGTATCATCTCAAAGCAAGCAGGAAGACTAAAGCAAAACTTCATTTTTGGTAATAGTTCTAAATACCCTCATTAGTTCTTAAACAAACAAAAAGTATACATTATAACATCAGAGAGTATCAGCTATTAGTGTCAAAAAAAGACTACTATCATTCAGAAATTATTTTAAAAATAATTACTCTAGCCGGGCTCGGTGGCTCAGCCTACAATCCCTCGCTTGGGGAGGCTGAGGTGAGTAGATTGCTTAAGCCCGTGGATTCGAGACCCGCCTGGGCAACTTGGCGAGACCTCATCTCTACATTAAATCAAAAATCAGCCGGGCGTGGTCGCGCGCGCCTGTAGTTCCAGCTACTCGGAAGGCTGAGGCGGAAGGATCGCCTGAGCCCAGCAGGTCAAGGCTGCGGTGGCCAGGAGCGGCCATTGCACTCCAGTCTGGGCGAAAGTGAGACTCCAACTCAAAAAAATATAAAAATAATTACTCTAACACTGACACAGAGGAAGAATAGTCTACAATTTGTGTTGCTCTCACTCTGAAAACTGAGGGATTATAATTCTATGATAATTTGATTCTATAACAATCTATATAAAATACCTGATTTTTTTTTTTTTTGAGTCGGAGTCTCACTCTTGTCACCCAGGTTGGAGAGTAGTGGCACACTCTCGGCCACTGCAGCCTCAACCTGCTGGGCTCAGGCGATCCTTCTGCCTCAGCCTTCCAAACAGCTGGAACTACAGGTGCGCGCCACCATGCCCAGCTAATTTTTTTTTTATTTATTGTAGAGATGAGGTCTCACCAAGTTGCCAGGGCTGGTTCGAACCCTCAGGCTCAGACAATCCATTCACCTTGGCCTTCCAAAGTGCTGGGATTATAGGCTGAGCCACTGAGCCCAGCCCTGATTTTTTTTTTAAAGCTGGTTTACCAAATTTTATATTCCCTGAATTTAATTATGAGGAAATATGAGACAATCCCAAATTGAGGACCATCCTACAAAATAACTAGCCAGTACCGCTTAAATGTATCAAGGTCATAAAAGACAAAGAAAGGCTGAGGAAATGTTGCAGATTAAAGAGGAGTAAGGAGACATAACAACTAAATGCAACATGGCATCCTGGATTTGACTCTGAACCAGAAGAACGAGAACATCAGGAGACAACTGGGAAAATCTGAACAGTCTGTAGATTAGATTAGGAGGCCACAAACTTTTGTGCAAAGTGCTAAATAGAAAATATTTTAGGATCTATGAACCACATAAGGCTTCTGTAACATAATCTTCGATTTTTTTTTTTAAACAACCCTTTAAAAAGTATGAAATCTGTTCTTAACTCATAGGCCTTAAAAAATGAAGTAAGCCGGATTTGGAAAATTGTATCATATACATTAATTTTGACATTTGGGGAGTATGAGTGAAGGTATAAATTTGTACTGTTTTATAACTGTTTCCTAAATCTGAAATTATTTCTAAATGAGGAGTTAAATACATAGATAGATAGATAAGACACAAATCTTGATTTGATCATACCCATATACAACAAACTTAGAAATAGCACCTAAATAACAACAAAAACTGACTGGCCTTCTTTCACATCCTTAAAACCATCCATCTTTCCTTCCTAAGGATCTTCATGCAGCCTGTCCCTCTACACAGACTGTTCTCGTTTCCCTTCCAATCCCTCAGCATCCATATATAGTTAGTTCCTAGCTGCACTTTGACTCTCAACTCAAGCATTACTCCCCCAAACAATCCTCCCCTCTTGTGATCTCACCCCTTGCCCCTATATCACACTCCAAAGAGTCTGCATCTTCCTTCTTAACAGAAATGGTGGTTGTAATTAAATACTCAATTATGTAATCAGTTGAATGTCTGTCTCACCTGTTGGAATGTAAGCTCCAAGAGAAAGTGTGACAGAGAAAAGGGCAGGTGAAGCGCAGTGAAAGCATACATTGTTAAAGTTACATACAACAAAAGGCAATTACTTATTAACAGTAAATATAACAATCTTAATAATCTATTTAATTTAATCTACTTATTGCCTAATTAAGAAGGCAATTTTAGATTTGTCTTTTCACCAAAATATTTATATTCAAATAAAATAAAATTATATCACACGTATTCATATCATTCTGAATTAAGAACAGATTATAGAGCAGTAAGGAATACAAATCCAAAAAGTAAAGGCAATATTACAATAAACAGATCAAAGGATAAGTAATATTTTCACTATGGTTACAGAATGAAAGCTAAATACCCACTGATATTTTGGCTTAGAGACATTCTCAAAGTAAATAGCTAAAATAACAGCCAGCTCCTCTTCCACTGTGCCTTTTGAAATATAATCCTTTAATTAAGGTAAAATGGTACTGCTTTAGGGGGGGAAAAAAAAAACCTCTGTATTTTTCCTGTATTTTTTTTTTTGTCCTAGTAAGTAATTTCATGTTTTGTCAATTATACCACAAAATGATCCTGTAAAAATATTTTACTAATGTTTGGGCTAAAAATAAATAGATTAAAGGAAATTTGTTTCTCAATATAAAAAGCAATGAAATAAAAAAGCATTTTAATACAATTTTTATTGGTATGAATCACATATCATAAAATTCATCCTTTTAAAGCACATAAATCATCTGTACAACCATCACTACTATCTAATTCCAGAACACTGTCATTGCCCCAAAAAGAAACTCTGTGCCCATTAGCAGTGACACCTATTTTTCCCTCCCCAGCCCATGCAATCACTAATCTATTTTCTGTCTCTATGGATTTGCCTTTTCTGGACATTTCACAGAAGTAAAATCATACAACAGGTTAACTTTTTGTGTCTGACTTCTTCCATCTGACATAATGTTTTCAAGGTTCACCGATGTTATAGCATGTTATCAGTACTGCATTCCATTCCTTTTTACTGCCAAATAATAGTCTGTGTATGTACATACCATACCTTGTTTATCCATTCATCAATTAATGAACATTTGGGTTGTTTCCACTTTTTGGCTGTCATGAACATTTGTGTACAAGTATTTTTGTGGACACATTTCATTTACTTTGGGTTATCTAGAAGTAAAACTGCTATGTCATATGGTAACTGTCTGCCATTTTGAGTAACTACCAAATTGTTTTCCAAAACGGCTGCACCATTTTATATTCCCACCAACAATGCATGAGAGTTCTAATTTCTCCACATCTTCACCAACACTTGTTATTATCTGTTTCGACTAATGCCATCCTACATTGTAAAGTAGTATCTTATTATGGCTTTAAAAAGTAATTTTTAAATGGTTTGACAATCTAAAACTGTAAACAATTAAATGACTATCCACCTTAGCCAAATCAAAACAATTTTACAGAAGTTGCTGTAATTTAACCTGAAAACTTTTGTTTGTTTGCTTGCTTTTCATTTTTTTTTAACCTGAAAGTTAACCATAAGAGGTTTATGATTAGGAGATCACTTCCTCAGTGTTTTGAATGGAGATACCACTCAACAAAAAGTAACCAAGTAATAATATCTTTTTACATCAGAGTTTGCCTGAAGTCTGATACCTAGTTAAAAAGAGCATTAATATATGTATTGCCTCATTATATTTAATCCATATGTACATGTATTTATATTCCATGTTGTTCCAAAATAGCCATGAAGCAACTTTTTAAAAAAAACATACAATATAGCAGGACTTTTAAAAATAGACTTGTTTCTGACTATATGGTATATTAGGCAACCTGGATAATCCTCTTGGAATTGAAAAACACTTGAAAATATTTTTAATATTCCTCACTACATTGATATACTGACAAAAGTATGGAATACTCAGGCAAAAACCCAAACAAGGTAGAAATTCAGAGAGACAAGCGAAAAGTGAGCATAACGTTTACTTTGAGAATATTTACTAGAATAGGTAAACTGTAGCATTGGTTTCTGTGGCCTTTTGGAAACTCAGGGTTCAGGAAACAAAGCTTAATATACTTTAAGAGGAAACTCCCAAAAAAGTTGGCATCGGCATAAGAGTAAGTTAGAAATAAACTTACTCCTATAGGGGTTTTACATTATCTTGAACTTAGGACAGAAAAGAAAGAAGAAAAATGGTAACTCATCAGAAAAAGCTGTCCTTCAACAGATTTCAACCAAACTCCCTACTTCCTGGGTGGTCCAAATACAAGCTATTTGTTTTGTTTAAGGCAATCCTGTACTAATAGTGTCCCTAGGCATCTGGAATAAGAAAAAGCAAGTCCTATCTGGAAGAATTCCATGGGATAAAACATTACAAAAAACAGGAGCTCACAATTAAAAATCACAAAATACACAAAATACACAAATGAGCAAGGCACTCAGTAAAATTCAGGAGAATGAGATCTGCAAAGAATCGAACATTTAAACTATCAGAAACAGAACATAAAACAAGTATGTTTGTTGTGTTTATAGAAATAAAAGTAAATGAAAACATGAGTAAAAACAAGTAACTATTAAAAGTGAGCAAGGTTTTTTCAAAATGTCTATCTAAAAAAAATCAAATAGAAGATCTTATAAAATACTACAAAAAGTAAGATAAAGACTCAATTAATTAATTTAATGGCAGATTAAACCTACATGCACAAAGTCAGCAAAGTGGAAGGCATATCTGAAGAAATTATCCAGAATGCAGTATAAAGTGACAAAAGAATTCATTATAAAACACAGGTTAAAAGACATGAATGATAAAGTGAAACATAAAATACACACCTAATCAGAGTTCCAGCAGAAGATAGCGAGAATGGGAAAAGGACAATATTGAAGAGTGAATGGTCAGGTGTTTTCTAAAATAATGAAACACATCAATTCACAGATTGAAGAAGTCAAATTAATCAGGATAAATGAAAAGAATTCCACATATAGACACACAGTGAAATGTAGAACACCAAACAAAGAGCCTATCTTAAAGGCAGCTAGAGAGAAAAGAGACAGATAACTTTCAAAGGAATGATAATTGACAGCTGACTTCTCTGCAAGAAAGAAATTCAGAGGACGGGGAAATGTCTTCAATATACTGGAAATGTGCACTCAGCGAAATATCTTTCAAGAACAGAGGTAAAAACAAATAAGATATGCTCAACTTCTTTATGAGAAAAATAAATTAAAACCACTATGTTACCATTTCTCACCTATAACACGGGCAAAAACTCAAAAGCTTGACAATATGTTGGCGAAGCTGTGAGGAAGCGGGCATTCTTATACGTTGCTGGTGGGAGGGCAAATGGTACAACCCACGTGACACAGAATCTGGCATTACCTAACAAAACTACATATACATGTACTCTTGATCCAGCAATCTCACTTCTAGGGCTATACTTTAAAGCTATACCTCAGCAAATATACAACAGAAGATTGATAAGTTACTTATTGATTGCAACATTATTTGTAATAGTAAAATATGAAAAACAAAATGCCCAGCAATGAGAAATTGGCTATAATTCTATTACACATATAGACAACAGAGTACTATGAGGCATAAAGAAATGAAAAGGAATTCCACAGACAGATATGGAATGACTTTTAGGATTACTGTCTAATCCTTAAAAAGCTACAATGCAAAAAATAATAGAGTATGACTAGCTTTTAGTTTAAGAAAGAAGTGGAACTATGAATGTGTATGTATATACATGTATAATGCATTTGCTTTGCAAAAAGAAATATTAAAAGAATAAGGCAGAAAATTAATAAAAATGAATATCAAGAGGAGGTAGATAAGAATAGGGCAGAAGGTGGCTGGGTTCGGTGGCTCAGCTTGTAATCCCAGCACTTTGGGAGGCAGAGGCAAGTGGATTGAGCCCGCAGGTTTGACACCAGCCCAGGCAACTTGGTGAGACCTTGTCTCTACAATAAATCAAAAATTAGCTGGGCATGGTAGCGCACACCTGTAGTGCACGCCTGTAGTTCCAGCTACTTGGAAAGCTAAGGCGGAAAGCCCAGCAGGTCGACACTAGAGTGGCCATGAGTGTGCCACTGCACCCTAGCCTGGCGAAGGAGTGAGATTCCAACTCAAAAAAAAAAAAAAAAAAAGAATAGGGTAGAAGGTATAAAAATACAAATGAGATTTTCTTTTTAGTATTCTTTTTTTATATAGTTTGACTTTGGTGACACCCCAATCCATGACAGTAAAGGCTGGGGGATGGGAGAAGCTGGACTTCCACCCTTGAAAGGCTCTAATGGGATACCCCAACACCCTAACCAGGAGATGTCAGAGGCCTAGTTAAAAGTCAGCAATTAGTGGTAATGAGGCCATGCTCACTGTGTTGTCACTGGAGATCTAATGGAAAGCAGTAACTCCCAGTTCCACCAAGCAGTACCAACGAGCCCCCACCCTTAGGGTGTCAACAGAGGATGAGTATGGTACCCAGATTTCTACCTCCTTCTAGCAATGAGGGAGTGACACCTTCCCCTGCTACAGTGGTGACACACACACAAAAAAGCCAGTAAAAACAGAAGGATTTTATTTAAATAAGATTCAGAGTCTCATGGCATAATGCAAAAATGTCCAGGTTTTAATTGAAAATTATTTATCATTGTAAGAAACCATGGAGAACTCAAACTGAAAAAAAAATACAATCAACACATGCCAATACTGAGATGACAGAGATGTTAAAATGATCTGACAATAAATTTAAAGCAGCCATAATTTTTTAAATGCTTCAATGAGCAATTACAAACACATTTGAAGCAAATGAAAACATAGAAAACCTCAGAAAGAAACAGTCTCAGCAAGGAAACAGAAAAAGAATCAAATGTAAATATGAAAACTGAAAAGTACAATAAGTGAAACAAAAAGCTCAGTGTATGGGCTCAATAAGAGAATGAAAAGGTGAATATGGAACAACAGAAATTACCCAATTTGAACAAGAGAGAGAAAATACGCTTTAAAAACATGAACACAGCCTCAGGGACCATGGGAATATAACAATAGGAAAAAAAAAAAAATTCTAGACTGGGCATGGTGGCTCAAGCCTGTAATCCAGGCACTTTGGGAGGCCGAGATGAGGGGATTGCCTGAGCCCACAGGTTCAAGAACAGCCCAGACAACTTGGTGAAACCATCTCTACAATAAATAAAAAAAATTAGCTGGGTGTGGTAATGAACACCTGTAGTTCTAGCTACTTGGAAGACTGAAGCAGAAGGATCACCTGAGCCCAGTTGGTCGATGCTGGGGTAGCTGTGAGCATGCCATTGCACTCCAGCCTGGGCGATGGAGTGATACTCCAACTCAAAAAAAAAACAAAAAAACTAAGATTCATGCTACTGGAATTCTGAAAAGAGAAGAGAAAAAGGACAGGTTGCTAAAGTACTTGAAGAACTTCCAAACTTGACTGTATAGAGACATACAAAGGAAGACCCAAAAAAACCCAGAATTTATTTATAAAAAATTGTGTATTTATTCTTACATGTTTAAACTTCGCCTTTTAAAAACTCTGTTTGATGCAATTCACCTATCAAGATGCTTTTTCCTGCTCAAAATAGTTTTTGACCTCATCAATTTTGATGTCTTAGTGTTTCTGTTATTTTTTTTTTCTTCACCTCTTCCACATCGGCAAAATGTTGTCCTTTGAGGACGTTTTTACATCCAGAGAAACAAAAAAAAAAAGTTGCTTGAGGCAAGATTGGGTGAATAAGGGAGGGTAGGGTATGGGGGTCCTGCTGTTTTTGGTCAAAAACTGCTCAACACTCAGTGTGGTGTGGGCAGGTGTACTTGTAAATCGCCCGTTATGAAATGGGCAAACACAGTGAAACAATCTCCCCCCAAAAAATTCACTGAAGCCGAACACAGCCTCTCACAACGCTCGCTGGTACACTGATGCCGATGGGTTCCTAGAACACTTACCTAGTTGGGGGAGCCTGTGCTACGAGGCACCTGCCCTCAAAAAATTAATTGCAGGTTTTTTGGAGTCCTCCCTCGTAAGCCTACAAATTCAAGAAGCTGGATGAACCCCAAGTAGGATAAACCCCAAAAACTCCAAGCCGGGATATATCATACTCAAACCTCTGAAAACTAAGGAAAAGAAAAAAAATACTAAAAACAGACAGAGAAAAACAAGGGAAAAACAAGTAACAATAACAATGAATTTCTCATCAGAGACCAAGGAGGCTAGAGAAAGTGGCATAACTTTTTTTCAAGGGCTGAAAGAAAAAAAAATCAATACAGAATCCTATACCCAGTGACAATATCCTTTAGGACCAAAAGAGAAATCAAGACATCCTCTGATGAAGGAGAACTATGAGAACTTGTCACCAGCAGACCTACTCTAAAACAATGGCTAAAGAAAACTTCTCTAAACAAAAAGGAATAATAAAAGAAGAAACTTTGGGAACTAAGAAAAAAAGAAAGAATACAATAAAAAAAAAAACTTTCCTTCTCTTGAGTTTTCTAAAATTTATTTGACAGTTAAAACAGAAATTACAATCCTATTTTACATGTAGAGGAAACACTTACTATAATGGTGGAGGCCAGAGGGACATCAAGGAGATAAGTTTTCTATACTTCACACAGATTGGTCAAAGGGTACCAATAGACTGTGATAAGCAATATACATACAATGTAATACCTACTGCAACCACTAAAAAGCTACACAAGGGGGGCTCCAAATGGCTGTCAGGAGGCATCTGGTACTCGCCTCCTCCACAAAGAAGAACCAAAATAGCAAGAAGTTAATCACACTTCAGATACATCACCTAAGAGAGAACACTGGAAAATTCAGCAGAGAATTGACAGGAAACACCTAAGGCAGAAAAGGAGAGGGAAGCAAGGCAGTCTGCTCAGTTGGAGAGGCTTCCTGATGTGGGGAAGGGTGAGTGAGTGACTCCAGTAGTCCCCATTTCCATCATGGACTCCTGCAACCCTAGCCAGAGGAGAGACCTTGACCACACGAGCCCTGGACTAAAGAGGAGCTACCTGGAGGCCAGGTGACAGCACTGATCTAGAGAGGGAGCTCATGTTGGGTCCCACATACCACCCAAGGCCTAAGCAGCTATAGCAGAGCACCATTTTGAGAGTCCTGCCTCCACCACACTGCATTCTGCCCTGGGGCCAACAGCCCCTAAACCTTCACATCCTGGAGCCCTACTGGCATTCCACACCCACAGCCAAGTGATACTGCCAGCTGCTTCTGCAAGGTCCAAAGCATGAGCCACTGACAGTGACCCCACAGTCTTCAGTAGCAGAGCCACCACATAGAAACGTGCCGTGGGGAAAGGTTACCCTGCTTATAGCCACCACCACCTGGGGCCAAAGCACATACTCCCCAGCACCTGTTTACAGCTGCTGCCACAGAAAGCAACCATGTGTTCCCCAGCAGCAGGACCGCAACCAGCCACGACTGGCCCCACCCGGGCATTCCACAAAGGGCCTGGGAATCTCCCACACTTATCACAGCCAGGGCCTGCATGCACCACCACCAGGCCTGAGGACAGGCCTACCCAACCCAGCTCCACACCCACCATCAGTGTCCAAGCATGCCATCCAGGGTACTGGGGGTCACCCTGCTACATCCACCACTGTTGGCACCTGAATACTTCTCCCAGGTGCCTGAGGTCAGGACAACCCAACCTGCCACTACCATCACAGTTGGCATGCACACTGTAGTAAAACAAAGGACAAAGACAAAGGAAGATCTAAAAACAGCAAAAGTCTAGTCACTTATAAGGGAACCCCTACCAGACTAACAGTGAATTTCTCAGCAGAAATCTTACAGGCTAGGAAAAAAATGTACTGATATATTCAAAGTGCTAAAAGAAAAAACTGCCAGCCAAGGACTATATTTAGCAAAGTTATTCTTCATACATGAAAGAAAAATAAGGTCTTTCCTAGACACACAGAAACTGAGGGAATTTATCACTACTAGACCAGTCCTACAAAACATGCTTAAGAGAGTCCTACATATGGAAGTGAAAGGATAATATGCACTATCATGAAAACACATGAAAGTATAAAACCCACTGGAAAATCAAAAATACGTATTAGGAAGAAAAAGGACTCAAATGTAACCACTACAGAAAACCAAGTCACAATGATTAACAAAAACAGAGAAATAAAGAAACAAAGAATATACAAAACAACCAGAAATTCATAAAAGGGCAAGAATAACCCCTCACCTATCAATAGTAACCTTGGATGTAAACGTATTAAACTTGTCACTTAAAAGATATAGACTGGCTGAGGCCAGGTGTAGTGACATATGCCTATAAACCCAGCACTTTGGGAGGCCAAGACGGGAGGATTGCTTGAGGCCAGGAGTCTGACACCAGCCTGGACAACAAAGACCTCATCTCCTCAAACACAATCTAAAAAAAATAGCCAGGCATGGTGATGGTGGCACACATCTATAGTTCTAGCTACTTGGGAGGATGGGAAAGAAGGATCACCTGAGCCCAGGAACTTGTGGCTGCAGTGAGCTATGAGCACACCACTGCACTCCAGCCTGAGTGACAGAGCAAGACCCTGCCTCTAAAAAAAAAATAATAAAAAATTTTAAAAAAAGAGGACAGATACACAAGATACACACACACACGTGTATTTGAGAACTAAAAAATAATTATTTATTTAAAAATTGTGTACTTATTCTTACACGTTCAAACTTCAGTTTCTGAACTCATCAATTTGGATGCCTTTTAGTGCTTCTGCCGGTTTTTGTTTTACCTCTTCCACATCTGCAAAACATTTTCCTTTGAAAATTTTTTTCATCTGGGGAAACAAACAAAAAAGCCACTTGTGGCAAGATTTGTATGAATAGGGAAGGTGGGGAATGAAGGTCATGCTGTTTTTGGTGCACTTTCATGGTGGTAGAACCAGTCACCTGTTTGCCACAATTTGGGACATTTCTTCAGCAAATTGCGATGCAACCTTCTTAAAACTTACAGATAAAGACTTAGGTTGACTGTTTGATCCAGAGAAACAAACTCTGAGTGTACTACAAAGGGCCTGCCCTCCAAAAGATGATTTCAGTTTTTTTAGGAACCCCTTGTCAATACTGGCTGAATGGATAAAAACCAAAAGTCAACTATACGTTGCCTACAAGAAGCTCATCTCACCTGTAAAGACACATACAGACTGAAAGTGAAGGAATGGAAAAAGATACTCCATGCAAATGGAAACCAAAAAATGGACTAGCTATACTTAGATAAAACACACTTTAAATTAAAAACAGTAAAAAGAGACAAAGAAGGTCAGTATAAGTGATGAAGGAATCAATTCAGCAAGATTTAACAGGTGAGTGGATTGCCTGAGCCCACGGGTTCGAGACCCGCCTGGGCAACTTGGTGAGACCTCATCTCTACAATAAATCAAAAAAATTAGCCGGGTGTGGTAG
>CAUYQG010035416.1:0-23630 GCA_963574415.1 Tarsius wallacei | reverse complement strand
ACACTCACAGTCAACCCAGCGTCAACCTGCTGGGCTCCGGTGATCCTTCCGCCTCAGTTTTCCAAGTAGCTGGAACTATAGGCATGTACTATCACGCCTGGCTAATTTTTAATTTATTGTAGAGACGAGGTCTCACCAAGTTGCCCGGGCTGGTCTCGAACCCGCAGGCTCAGGCAATCCACTTGCCTTGGCCTCCCAAAGTGCTGGGATTACAGGCTAAGCCACTGAGCCTGGCCGTATGTAATCTTTAAAAAAAAAAACAAATTTACTTCAGAAAAATTTCAAATTCTTATTTAAAATCAAGTTAATCAAGTTAAAATTAATTAAGTTAAAGTGATATAATAAATTAGTCTCTAATGAGTCCTAATAAACTAATAAACTAAAAGAAAAACCAGAAACTCAAAGGTTTGCTTTTACATACTACTATTACTTGACGATTTTTAAAAAGTGTAAAACAATGACCAAGAAACGCTAACCTGAATTGATGTGTGGCAACAGACCTATAATTTTTTATACCATAGAAGCATGAGATATTATTTCATATATGAGTAAATATGAAGGTATGGAGATTATGAGTAATTCCACACTTATGTTACTTCCTAATGTCACAGACCAGTAGTTTGTCTTAAATTCCCAGCACTAAATGGTGACATAGCTGTATTGTTCTAATGACAGCCAAGCAGTCACCAAACTGTGACCAGCCTTGTTCTCTATGTTCTGGGAGATACCAAGGCAATCATCACATTTTCCAGACTTAATTTGTACTTGTAAACAGATCATCCATGAATTTCTTGTACACATGAGGGAAAATATAAACAACAGAAATCTCCTATGATTCATTCTTTCTGAAAATGGAAAAGACATAAAATTATAGTTTAAAAATTGTAATTTATGAGAGCTTTTCAGTACTTAGATTCTTCTGCTAGGTTTAGAATGTTATCAACAAACAGTTCTAAATCTGTCAAAATTTATGCCTACGAGCCAAGTCTCAAGAATTAAACACACACACACACAAGAAAACGTAAAGACTGCATCTATCCCATGACTAGTTTAAGAAATAAGCTTACCTTTATACAAAATAAGTGATTCTTCTTATCATATAAATGACATAAGATAGGGCACACTGGCTCAGAATCCTGACTTTAATTTTTTTGATTCAACACATCCTTACTGAGCACCTCCACCTGCCAGGCATTGGATGACTGTCTTTTAGTGTCGCTGCTACATGGACAGTAAAGGTGAATCCCTATTCTTACCTCATGGGCACAAGTCCTAGCATTTCATCACGCCGCTTCTCCTTTTTCTTTAGCTCTGATTCTGTTGACTTGAGTTTATCTGGAGCAAGTCGCAGCTTAGACTGTAGATCACTGATGACTTCTTGTAATTCAGCCTCTGTCTGAAAAACTCTCTGACAGATAGGGCAACATGACTGGTTTTCATCTGTTAGCTGAGTAATGAATTGGGAGTAAACTGCTGTGGCTCCAGCCAGCATGGCTATTAAAAAAAAATATATATATATATATATATATATATATATGTGTGTGTGTGTGTGTGTGTGTGTGTGTATGTTTATCTCCAATGAAAAACATATAAAATATAGTTTTGTCAATAAAATTACACCTTTTTCTATAAATATATGATTATTCTTCTTGCTTTATAAACATATTATAAAAAAATCAATATTCTGGTATTTAAATCTTCTTCCAAAGGGCACAATACTTTCAGATTTGCATAAATTATTTTTGGTAAGATATGATAAATATAACTTTTATTGAGAGATTTCTACGTGCCAGGCACTGTTCCAAGTGGTTTACAACTATAATCTAATTTACTCCTCAGCACACTAGGTGGTAGTCAGTTGTGTTCTCATTTCACAGATGATGAATGTAAAATAGGGGAAGGTTACAATAAGTTGCCCAAAGTCAAATAGTGAGCTACAGAGCCAGGACTGAAACTCAAGCCATTTGGCTTCATAATTAGGTTTTAAAATCTTCCATACTTAATATAAACTTAATATACCTGTGATTAAAAATTCAAAAGTGTCAAAGTCCCTTGATAATATAAACTAGGCAACTTACCTCGCTGTTTTGAGGATTTTTCGATATCCTCTTTAAGCCTGTCTAAATCGCTTGCAAAATCCTGGCTACCACAAACATCAAACAGCTTGTCTTCATAATTGGACAACTGCTCTTCCTTTCTTTTTAGCTCATTATTTATATGACTTTTATTTTGCTCAGATGAAGCTAGTTCCTTGCTAAAATAAGAACAAATATGGATTATAATTTTAAAACATGAGAAATTAGTTTGAAAAGTTTGAGTAGGTAAATACAAGACAAGTTCTGCCAACAAATCATTACAGGAGTTTGATATGACCAAAAGCTTTTTTTTTTTACAAATTGAGAGACTAGCCCACTTCCACCTTAATATTCCCTCTATAGGACACTGCCTTACTTGTCAACTGTGGTCATGGGTATGCTTCCAGAAAAATGTATACAGGCCATATGCTACCTAGTTTAGTTTCTGGGGGTTTCTGGGGGCTCATAGTCTTAGATCCTAGATTAAGAACCTCAGCAAGGAGAATATGCTTGCTGGGACTACTGGAGGGAAAGAAGAGAGGAGGAGAACATCTTCCTGTTTCTCTTCAGTCCCTTTCACAGTATTACTTCCTTACTCTTCTGTACACACCTTTCCTCTGTCCCCTCCTTGTTGCTGTCATTCACTTACCTCCTGATCACTCATTCCCTCTCACTCATCAAACACTGTGCTTACTCTACTCTACTCTTAAATATTATCTTAGCCAACTTCAAGACGCACACATATCAGAGTTTTTCAATTTGCAGGTTATGATGTACTAGCAAGTCACATAATCAACTTAATGCACTGTATTCAGTATATTTTTTTAAAAATGAAACAGAATAGAATGTAGTACACTGGAGTAGACCATACATAGAAGTACTGCTTTGAGAAATTTGTTTCAGATAAATGTGCATAATTACACACATGCTTCATCATGACATTGCCCACCATGAATCTCAGCAAAAATTTGGAAAAAGTAACTAGATGTAGCTTTCACCATCCTAGATTCCACTGAGCACCTCTCATCAAGGTCACCAATAACCTTACCCCACCCCTAGGTAACACCAAACACTGTTGACTTCTCTCTCCTTGAAGGCTTATCTTTCCAAGGCACTCCAGACACCACTACTATCTGTCCTGGTTCCCTGGACATGTCTGTTTCCTTCACTTGATCCTCTTCTTTGGCCTGCTAACATTTTAAATGTAGGTGATTCCCAGGAGGACAACTATAACCCCTTCTCTTTGCATAACTCTCTCAAGGGAACAGGACATGGACTATACTAATAAGTTGGGTTATCTCTTACACAGGAACTATTCCCAACCTTCTGAACTTTAAAACCAATATTTTATTCCCCAACAGACACTTCCGCAAGAAACATAAATTAAACATGGCCAAAACCAAATCTACTATTTCCCTCAAAAATCTGTGTGGAATTGTTAACCCTCTTATCCAAACAACCATCCAAGGCAATATCTGAGAAACATAATCATTTTTATTTTTTTAATTAATTTTTTATTTTTTGAGTTAGGCTCTCACTCTGTCACCCAGGCTGGAGTGCAGTGGCATGATCACGACAATCACAGCTCATGGCAGCCTCAATCTCCTGGGCTCAGGCAATCCTCCCACCTCAGCATCCTGAGTAGCTGAGACTATAGGCATATGCCACTATACCTGGCAATTTTTTTTTGGTAGGTTTCACTATGTTGCCCAGGCTGGTTTAGAACTCTTGGGTTCAAGCAACTCACCCACCCTGGCCTCCCAAAGTGCTGGGATTACAGGTGTGAGCCATCATGCCGGTCCATGATCATTTTTATAATGGATTACTCTAGAAATGAAAGGAGAATTTTAAAATTTTAATATTCTTACTTGGGTCTACAAATGTTCAGGGAGCAAGAGGCTCAAACTGCTACTCGTTACCATTTTACTTATAAAATATAAAGGGTCTTCAAAATTTTAATGTATATTATGAAAAAACTGTATGAATTTCTTTTTTTTTTTTTACCCAAATCAACTCATACTAACTTGTTATAACATGTTTAAACAGTAAATAGTTTGGGGCACTAAAAAGGCTAAGACATTAATTTGCTGGGTTTTTTTTTTTTTTTTTTTGGAAACAAGATCTCACTCTGTTGCCCAGGCTCAAGTACAGTGATGTGATACTGGCTCAGGCAGCCTCAATCTCCTAGGCTCAGAAGATCCTCCCACCCCAGACCCTAGAGTAGCTGGGATTACAGGTATGCACCACTACGCCTGGCTAATGAGACATTAATTTGAAAAGAGCCACTATTAGAGCAACAGGAATTCTGCTTAAATTAAGAACAAACATCAAATTTATGGTGAAGCTTGGGAGGAAGAATAGTGACATCACTGATGCTTTACAAAAGTTTATGAGGACAATGGTCCCAAAGAAATCAGCAGTTTACAAATGGATAACTTGGTTTAAAAAGGGATGAGAATGTTGAAGATGAAGCCCAGAATGCCAGCCATCCACATGAATTTGTGAGAAAAAAAATTAAGTTTATTTGTGCCCTAACTGAAATAGACCGACAATTAACAGCACAAATAACAGCCAACACCATGGACATTTTAACTGGCTCAATTTGCACAATTCTGACCAAAAAATTTAAGTTGAGCAAACTTTTTGCTTGATGGGTGCCAAAACTGTTGGACTCAGATCATCTGCAGACAAGAGCAGAGCTTTCAATGAAATTTTTTTTTTCTTTTTAGAGATAGGGTCTTGCTCTGTTACACAGGCTGGAGTGCAGTGGTGCGATCATAGCACACTGTAACCTTCAACTCCTGGGCTCAAGAGATCCTATCGTCTCGGCCTCCCAAGTAGCTAGGACTACAGGTGCATACTATCATGGCTGGTTAGTCAATGAAAGTTTAAACAAATGGAATCAAGATCCTGAAGCACTTCAAAGAATTATATCAGAAGATGAAACATGGCTTCACCAGTACAATCCAGAAGACAAGGTACAATCAGAGCAAAGGCTACCAAGAGGTGGAAGTGGTCCAGTTAAGTCAAAGTGGGCTAGTCAAGAGCAAAGGTCATAATAGTTTTTTGGGATGCTCAAGGCATTTTGTTGACTTTGGGAAGGGCCACAGAATGATAACATCTGTTTATTATCCAAGTCAAGAAAGCCAAAGCTTTAGCAGAAAAACACCCAGGAGAGTCCTTCTCCACCACAATGCCCCTGCTCATTCTTCTCATCAAATAAGGGCAATTTGCAAGCGTTTTAATGGGGAATCATAGCTATCTGCCTTAACGGTCCCAATCTGGCTCCTTCTGATTTCTTTTTGTTTCCTAGTCTTAAAAAGTATTTAAAGAGCACTCATTTTTCTTCAGTTAAAAATACAAAGAAAACTGCACTGATATGGTTAAATTCCTGACTCTCAGTTCTTTAAGTATTGGACTAAATGGATGGTATCATCGCTTATAGAAGTGTTTTGAAGGCCGAGGTGAGTGGATTGCCTGAGCCCGTCGGTTCAAGACCCGCCTGGGCAACTTGGCGAGACCTCATCTCTACAATAAATCAAAAAATTAGCCGGGCGTGGTAGCGCATGCCTGTAGTTCTAGCTACTTGGAAGGCTGAGGTGGAAGGATCGCAGGAGCCCAGCAGGTTGAGGCTGCGGTGGCCAGGAGCGTGCCACTGCACTCCAGTCTGGGCTACAGAGTGAGACTCCAACCCAAAAAAAAAGAAAAAAAAAGTGTTTTGAACTTGATGAAGTTCATGCTTAGAAATAAAGTATATTTTTAAATTTTTAACCTTTTAATTCCATTTTTCATGACAATAAATGATTTTTAAACAATTAAACAAGAAAACATAAAATAAGAGATTTCTATTGCACCTCCAAATGTTGTGACTACTTACTTCAATTTGGCAAGTCTGTTCCTGGTCTGATTAATTTCTTTTGATTTACTATGAAGCCAGTCTTCAAGCTGTTTTTTGTTGGGAAAATACCCCAACAGTGAAGTTAATTCATCACTGTGCCTAGATTTTATTTTCCTTATTTGTTCATCTTTGTCAGCCTATAAGTAAAAAAATCTTTTAAAAATAAAGTCCTGTATTTATATATCATATCAAGAACAAAAATAAAATTCTAGATTGACTAACATTCTAGATCAAAAAAACAAAACTATAAAAATACAAGAAGAAAATTAAAAATTTCTTAAACTCTTGGAGTGCGGATGGTCTAAGCCATAAAAGAAGTGTAAACAGTCTAATAACATAAATACTAAAAATTTCTGTGTTAGAAGTTAACAGCAATGTATGTGTGGGTTCATGCATACTACTATACCACTTTTTATAATTAAACAATAACTTAGGCTTGACAGTCTATTTTATGAAGCATTAAGCTCACTTAATCTCTAAAATGTAAAGCCAATACCGACTCAATACTTCATAGCCTATTAGTTATTAATGCAAGATAAGTCATTTTAAATAACAGACAGTATAATTAGAACAAAAAGAAAAATCATACTTTGTCTTTGGTCAGCATCTCCATCTGGGTGCGTGTTGTTGTATGATGGTTTAACTGCTCCATCTCCTGGTCCAATTTACGCAGGGTCCTGTCTAGATCTGCTTTCTTACTTTGAAGGTTTATTACATCTGCTTTTAGGGTTTCTACACTGCTATTTTCCTCAGCTTTCCTTAGCTCACGTTCCTAATCGATAATTCCAACAAATGCATAGGTTTATATATTTTGTGCAAGAATTAAAATAATGACAGAGTATATTAGAAATTAACTACTCAGAATGGTCAGATTACTGTTTGCTTGTATGCAACAAAATAAAAAAAACATGGCACTACACGTGCTTTAAGAAAAATCTTAATACAGTTACTCTACTATGTTATAATGGTAGAGAATTAGTAAATAAACCTAGAAGGGTCAAACAGAAAGGAAAAATGTGAATTAGTGCAAAATTAGGAAAAATATATCTAAGTATACAGATTAGTGACTCTTCGGTCAACAATTAAGTATTTAGGTTTTCATGTAAATTACTATGCTGCCTGGTTTGTGGAAACTATAAAAACAGTGTGATGTGGTACCTGATCGGTATCTCTTCACCCTAACAAGACAATATTGTGATAAAGTGCTAAACTGACAAAAATGTATGCTACAACAATGAGTTAGGGAGCAAAAATAAATGTTTACTTAAATGATCAAGACAGAATTTAAGAGGGGATTTGCCAAGCTTTAGGAGGCTTACTTTGGTGACAGAGATATGGAGGAAGAAACAGATTAGAAGCAGGAAAGAAAATTTGGAAATTCTTTAAGAGATTGGCTAACAAAGTTTTTACCACAGAAAAAATAATTATGCAGCAAAAAGTATATAAATTATATAAAATTACAGCGTATGAAACCTAGAAGGAAAATAGTTGCTTGAATACTTAGGTAAATGGGGCTTAACAAAAGTGATCATTAAGAATCACTTTATTGTGTTTTGAACACACACTTCCATACTCCACTCTTTGATTTGGAATTTGGATTTGAATTTAAGTCTGAAGCTTAAAGGTCTGAGCACAGTTATGTTTAAAAAGCTCCCTAGGTGATTCTAATTTTCAACCCATCAGGTTCAAGAACCAAAAAGTTGGGTGATCAAGGTATTTAGATGAATTAATTTTACATGAGAACCACAGACAAGATTGACATTTTTATTAAAATGCCATAATCTTAGGATTAGCAATAGATAAAATACCTCAGAATGCAAGACTCTAAATGTCTTATACCTTAAAATAATTAGACTATTCAAATAATATCTTACAGCTTTTGTGAGCTCCTGGTCCAGTTCAACAATCCTGTCTGAAGATCCTTCCAACTGCTGTAATTCGTACTTCACATTTTTCAACTCATTCTGCTTCTTACTTAGGATTTCTGATTTTAGCTCAATTATTCTTCCCAGTCCAATTTTTTTATCCCTTATCTCCTCTATCTGTTTTTGTTTCAGAGTTTCTTTTTCTGCAAAGTCATTCTAAATATATACATGAAGAATAAGCATTAATAATTTTTTCATTATACAACTCATTAAGAAAAAGTTTATACATTGCTAAAGTAATATACACACTAAAGAAAATACAGAAAAGTTAAGTCATGCATCACTTAATGATGGGAATACAAGTCTAAGAAATGCATCATTAGGCCATTTTGTCATTGTGGGAACAGCACAGAGTGTCCTTACATAAACCTAGAAGGTACAGCCTACTATACACCTAGGCTATATGATACAGCCTGCTGCTCCTAGCTACACACCTGCACAGCATGTGACTGTGCTGAATACTGTAGACAACTGTATCACAATGGTAGGTATTTGTGAGTCTACAATTTGAAAAGGTACAATAAAAACACAGTATTATCATCATATGGGACCACTGTCATATATGTGCTCCACCACTGACTGAAACATCATTGTGTGGTGCATGACTATATTTTTAAAAGTATAAAAACCATCACTCAGAGATAATCATTATTAACTGTGAGTAAACTTTTTCTTTGCAATTGGCTTTACAAATTTTTTACTTTAAAGACAAATAAAAAATGTAGGTCTATAATTTCTTCCATAAAGATTTTCTTCTACCTTGCAGTACATTCTATCCTAAAACTAATCTAAAAACATAGGGTCCATCCAAAAATTAAAACAATTCAACAAGAGAATCTAACACTAACAACAGAAAATAACAAATGTCGTATTTCAAAATATTTACCATCAGTTGGCTGGCAGTTTCTGCTTCCCTTTCTAGTCTCTCTCTCACAAGTTTGTGAAAATTTTTAATCTGTCTTTCACTGAATGGTCCATGCTCAAAGCCATCCAATTCTAGCTGTGTTGCCAAAGACTGAATTAATGAATCTCTAGCTTCAATATGTTCTTGATGGCGATCTGCTTGTAGCTGTAGACGGCCTTTAAAAGAAACCAACCTAATAATTTTTTTTCAGCAGGCTTTTAAAAAGTTGAGATAACTATAGACTCACATGCAGTTGTGAAAAATAATACAGCGTGATATCTTGTATACTTCACCCAGTTTCCTGCCATGGCAACACTTTACAAAACTACAGTATAATATCATAACCAGTATATTGACATTGATATAATCTATCAATCTTATTCAAATTCCCCCAATTTGAATGTGTGCATGTGTGTAGGTTCATATATCCACTACGCAGTCAAGATACTGAACAGTTCCAACACTATAAAAACCCACTTTTTCTTATTTTATAACTATAACCATACCCATCTCCCTCCTGCCTTTCCTCCTACCCAGTACTTCTGACAATGACTAATTTGTCTACCATTTATAAAATTCTGACTTTTCAAAAATATTATATAGAAACATACTGTATATAAACTTTTGACACTGGATTTTTTCACTCAGCATAATTCCCTAGAGATTCTTCATTCATGCAGAAAATGTATAATATTATGGTAGTAAAACAGACCAAGTAAATACTTTGTCCTACCCTGTTCAACAAGTAGTTCTGATTTTTCTTGATTTAGAAGACAAGATTCTTTATGCAATTTTTCTAGTTCACGCTGATAGTCTACCAATCTCTTTTCTTTCTCCCTTACTGTTCTTTGGTGATTGTGATATAAGTCATTTAGTTGTTCATCAGTCCCTTGAAAAACCTGTGCAACACCAAAATAAAAAGCTTTAATGTATAAATATAAGAAAATATGATCACTTTGAGATACCAAATATGAACTAAATCCTATTCAATACCATTCATTTTAATATATACATAGAGGTAACATAAACATCAAGACTTGTATTTGTTTTTTTCCAAAATGTGGGTGACAAAACTGATTCAAATGAAGTTCATTACAACAATCCCAAAATTTTGAAGTAGAACAAAATTCTACCACCACAAACCTTTTCCATTTTCTGTTCCAGTTCACTATTATCTTTCTCCATTTGCTTCTTTCGGCTATCCAAGGCTTTAATTTCATTGTCAAGTCTCATCACTTTAGAGAGGTTGTGTTCAATTTCTTTTAGACGGTTCTGAAAATAAAAACTCCACATAAATAAAATTCACTATAGTTTACACTGCTGATACATGAAGAGAAGTAAGATGTGCCAGGACCAAGCATTTAGTAAAAGTGACTCATTTAATACAAAATTGTAAAGGTGGCATAAGTAACTGAAGATCAGAGGGATTAAGTAACTTGCTCAGGTCCTCATAGCTAATAGCAAAAGGCAGGAATTAAATCCTACTTCTAACTCCAAGGCCCAACACCTCCCACAAAAGTCATTCATTCATTGGGCACTTAGAGCTACAATATGTGAAGTACCACATTTTAAGAATTTAATGCTTAAAAGACTATTTTAATGTATTTTTAAAGAAATCAGAACTACTGAGTGGACTAGAAACTCATGGCGAGTTATAAATGCATTCTGAGTCTGTAGGCAAATTTACATGGAAGACTATCCCTTAATCCAAAGCTTGCTAAAGCACAGAGGACTCTTATCAAGTAAAGTATGATAAATAATCTCAGTGGTCTGCTTCCAGCGATGGCTGGTGGCTTCATTTCCTAGGAATGTGTGTGACCTGGCTCAGGGTATTCTCTCTGTGGATGCTACTGAAGATACTCTTGCAGTGTTTACCTCTATGATTCCAAAGTTGACTAATTTCTTTTTTTAGACATTTTTAGAATCTAATTTTTATTTTTTAAGTTTAGAGACAAAGTCTTGCTAAATTGGCAAGGCTGGAGTACAGTCGCTATTCACAGGTGTGATCATAATGCACTACAACCTTGAACTCCTGGGCTCAAGCAATCCTCCCATCTCAGCTTCCAAGTAGCTGGACTACAGGTGTGTGCCATCATGCCCAGCAGAACCTCATTTAAAAAATATTATATTTTATACTATACCATTAAGTATATTATAATATATATTAAGTATACTATACTTAAGTTACTAGAGTGCTTAGATGTCATCTGCGAACTCTTGTACTCTTGTATCTGTACAAAAATGTAAACTCAAGTTTAATGTAATTTTTAAAATTATACTAATAGCATATCTTGTGATTAGCATATGAATGGATAGCATGTAATTGCCATAAAAATAGATATTTTCTTTACTTTGTTCCCCTAATGTGCCCCCAAGAACATGCAATAGGTGTTCAAGATGTTAGCTGAATGAAAGAATGAAAGGTTTGAAAAAAGTAATTTTACCAGGAGTGACAGTCACAGGTATCACTGATTGAATGCCCACTGTGTTCTAGACATTGTACTAGGTGCTGCTACAAATTCTTCCTAATCTTCACAAGACTAGATACTAAGCAGGAGACTCAAAGGACTCAACTGATTTGCACAAAACTGCATAGTTAAGATTGGGAGACAAGATTAGGAGGCAGGGTATCACAATGATTAAGACTGTAAGCTTTGGGTGCTAGAAGAATTGGACATCTACATGCAAAAAAGTAAATCTCAGTCTTTACTTCATACCATACTTAAAAATTAACTTGAAATGTAGTATATACTTAAATGTAAGAACTCAAACTATAAAACTTCTAGAAGAAAACATCAAAGAAAATTTTTGTGACACTGGGTGATACTGAGTCACAAAGATTTCCTAGATATGAAACAAAAAGCACAATCCATAAAAGAAAAAATTGATAAACTGTACCTCATCAAAATTTAAAACTCATGCCCTTTGAAAAACAGTTAAGAAAAGAAAATATTTGCAAAACAGAGACTCGGTAAGGAACTTGCATCTAGAACATACAACTCTCACAGTTCAATAATAAAAACACCAAAAAACAACAACAACAAAAAAAAAACAATCTTTTTTGTGTGTGTATGAGAAAGTAGGATTTATCAAGAGGACAGAAAAGCTCCCACAGTGGGAGGGGACCGGAAGGGGTTGCCCAGCAAAAGGTTTTTTAACTTTACCAAAGAAGATATTCAGATGGCAAATAAACATGAAAATGCTCAAAATCAACAGTCAATCAACTGACCGATCAATTTGGAAAATACAAAATAAAATAAAAGAAACACAACCTCTTAGTGAGATACCACCACACACCACTATAATGATTAAAATGAAAAAGACTGACAATAAATGTGTGAATGAGAATGCAAAGCAACTGCACTCTCTTACACTGTTGGTAGAAATACAAAATGGCACAGTCACTCAGGAGGCCAGTTTGGTGGCTTATGTAGGTTAAACATATACCTATCACACAACTGAGCAACCCCATTCCTAGAGTTACCAAGACAGATAAAACATGTCCAAAGACTATACACAAAAATGTACAGCATTTTTATTTGTGACAGCCAAAAGCTGAAAACCACTATTTAATGTCCATCATCCAGGGAATGGATGAACAAAAAAACTGTAATATATCCATATAATGGAATACTGTTCAATAAAAAGGAGTGAACTATTCATACATGCAGCAACATACATAATTAAAAAGCATTATGCTGAGAAAAGAAGCCAGACATAAAAGTATACATCCTGTAGAATTCCATTTACATGCCATTCTAGAAAAGGCAAAACTATAATGACAGAAAACAAACCAGTGGTTGCTGGGGGATAAGAATAAGGGGAGGGGATTGACTGCAAGGACTCTGAGGAAAGTTTTCCGATGATGGAAATATTCTACACTTTGATTGTGGTGGTGGCAATTAGAGATGAGGAAGGAAAAAGTATCTTTTACTTTTCGCCTCATATCCTTTTATAACTTTTTCATTGTGAGCACATTACTTTTAAAATAAATAAATAAATAAATGCAAGCATACATAAAATGTCTTCTAATTTGTCTATTTGATTTCTTCCCATTCTTCAAGGCCCATCTCAGCCCTGCCTCCTCACTGAAGTCCTTGCAATACGTTTCTATGCATGGTCATCATTTTAAAAAAAATTTCTACTTTATAATTCAAAAATCTGTATCAGTATTTATAGGTAGGTTTTTTCTTTTAAGTCAATAAATTTTAAATGATTTTTAAAAAAATCTCCTATCTGAAACCTACAAAATAGACATTTTAAAGAATGTTCTTACTTAGAAAAGGAATACCTTAAGGGTAAGGACCCTGTTGTAGTTCTTCTTGTACCTGTAGCCTCAAGCACAGTATACTCTGGCACAAAGAAAACAATGCTTACTGAATGAATGAATGGAATTTCCTGTAGGCCCTTCCTATAAGCCACAGGGTTTAGAAAGCTACATGCATTTTCAAATATAGTAACATGTTATTGATCAATTCCAAATTTTGTGCAATGTCAAGAACATTCTGCAAATTATAAAAATTCCTCAGAAAAATCTGTCAATTTTTAAAAATCTTAAACACATAGAACTATAAGTTTGGGTAATATTATATTGCTATTTAACAGCTAGTGATCTATACTACTAATTTAGTGTGATGCTTCAAATCTGTTTACTCAAATCTAGGCTCTTTGGGCATTTTAAAGACTAAACATCTAATATAGGCCGAAGACATTAGCTCTCAATAACTTATTCAAGAAATACACATACCATTCAATTTCATATACAAATAAAGTGCTTTAGAGGTAAATGTCACCAGGGTAAAAAAAAAATGACTTTCTCTTTAGTATACACCATAGTGACTATACTTAATAGTAATATATTGTAATATAATAACATATAATAAAACTGCTAGAGAATAGATTTTAAGTGTTCTCATCACAAAAAAAGTGAGTCGAAGTACAAATTACTAGCTTGAGTTAGCCATTCCACAATGTATACTTATGTCAAAACATCATGCTATATTACCATAATGATATACAATTTTTTTTTTTTGAGTTGATGTCTCTTCTGTCACCCAGGTGGGAGTGCAGTGGCACATTCACAGCCACCACAGCCTCAACCTGCTGGGCTCAGGCAATCCTCTTACCTAGGCCACCCAAAGTACTGGGATTATAGGCATAAGCCACCACGCCTGGCCATTTTTATTTGCTAATCAAAAATGAAAGAAATCAAATTACCTTCAATGGATCAAGTTCATTCTCATAGGATTTGACAATTTCCTTTGAAGATGCTAACTGGGTTTCCTTACTAGTAATCTGATCACGAATCTCAGAAGCTTTTTCCTTGTTCTGCTTCAGATATTTTAGTTCTGTTTGACATTCTTTTACTTTCTGACCTTGTGTTTGACGTACCTGCCGAAGTGTTTCCAAGGCTTTAATGTACCTTTGAAGATATGAAATAAAAATTAAATTTCTAGCTAAGAAAATTATGGTATATATCCATACAGTGGAATATTATGCAGTCATCAAGATTACATTTACAGAGTTTTTAATAACTTACATAATGCTTATGACATAATGGTCAAGTGAAGAAATTATATTTACAATGTTAATCAGGTAAATAAATATATGCACAGAAAGAAAACTGAAAAAAAATATGTCCAATGGTTGCCACTGGGTAAAGGTAATCATTAATGACCTTTTTACTTTTTAAATTTTTTCTGTTAAAAAAAAAAAAGAAGCATCCAAATTGCAAACACAGCTCAATAACTTAATGGGCTACAAAGTCTACATAAGTATTACAAACCTTGTTGCTGAAAAAATCTCATCAAACTTTTGCTTCAGAGCCTTTCCTTCACTTAAAGGCCAATTAGAATCTTCTTGGTGACAGAAAATGACATTATTTAGCACAGACTTGGAAACTCCGAGAGAACTTATCATTTCTCGGTCAATTTCTGCACACTTAGAGCTTAGACTGACTCTTTCACCATACCTATAGAAAATTAAAATCAAGAATATATGTAAAATCGCCAGTTATATCTATTATATTGCTTAATCAATTCTTCATTCTGTACTTCTTTAAAAAAAGTTTAAGTCCATTCTGTTACAATAGCTTCTTTAGCTAAAAAGGATAACTCTGAAGTGATCTAGCAGTTCACTGATGAAAACATCTGTAAACAGGGTGAATACTAGAATCTAACCTGGATGAATGAGGGGATTCCATTTGAAAAATATGCCAGAATTATTGTAAATATATTTGGACTTTAGAAACAATAATTTAGAATACTTAGAGATAACACATAGAGGAAAACTGTCCTCTATATCCAGAAGTTAAAAATAACAGATTTAAACTAAACAAAACATGATGATCAACAGCAGACAAGCAAAGACAACTTAAAAAGAATAGGCTAGGCATGGTGGTTCACACCTGTAATGCCAACACTTTGGGAGGCTAAGACAAGAGGATTGTTTGAGCCCAGGAATTCGAGACCAGTCTAGGCTACATAGTAGTCTCAGCTACACAGGAGGCTGAGGCAAAAGGACAGCCTAGGACAGAGAGGTTAAGGCTGTGGTAAGCTGTGACTGGCCACTGCACTCCAGCCTGGGAGACAGAATAAGAACCAGACTCCAAATATATAGGTAGGCAGGTAGGTAGGTAGGTAGGTAGATAGATAGATAGACAGACAGACAGACAGACAGACAGATAGATAGATAGACAGACAGACAGAGACAGATCTAAGACTAGAACAGTAGTTTAGGAAAGAGGTTCTTCAGTAATAGACTGATTAGGTGAGGAGAGGAAAAGTCTGTCTTTACTAGTTTGTATTTTGAAAACATGACACTGAATCTTAAGAATGCTTCATAGCCGGGCTCAGTGGCTCAGCCTGTAATCCCGCGCCTTTGGGAGGCTGAGGTGAGTGGATTGCCTGAGCCCACAGGTTCGAGATCCGCCTGGGCAAGCGAGACCTCATCTCTACAATAAATCAAAAAATTAGCCAGGCGTGGTAGCGCGTGCCTGTAGTTCCAGCTACTTGGAAGGCTGAGGTGGAAGGATCGCCGAAGCCCAGCAGGTTGAGGCTGCGGTGGCTGGGGGCAGCCACTGCACTCCAGTCTGGGCGACAGAGTGAGACTCCAACTCAAAAAAAAAAAAAGAATCCTTCATAGGGAGCAAGATTGGATACAAATAGACCAGTAGGTTATCACATAAGACTACGGGAAGATGATGGTAGCTTGAATTAGAATGATAGAGATGAAAAGATTCAAGAGGCATTTAGATTAAATCCAAAGGACTTCATAATAGGTTAGATATGGAAGGCAAGGAAGGTATCAAGACTAGGTTCTTGGCTTATGTCACTGGATGGATAGTGTTATCATTCACTGAGATGAAGCATACTGCAAAAGAACTAGATTGTTGGAATTTTTTTAAGGAGAGACAAGAAGGGATCATGAGTTTGGTTTTGGACACATTGAATCTGGGGTGTCTTTGAAACGACTGGTACAAAATGAGAGAGGCAGTTGGGTTTATGGGGCTAGAAACAGAGGTCTGGTATGGAGATACAAATGTGAGTCACCTATGAACACGTAATAAGTTGGGCAATGGATATACATGAGATTATATAGGAAGAAGAAAATATAGAGCAAAAACAAGAGAAGATACAGGACTAAGTCTAAGGGATTCCAACCTTTATTGGCTTGATAAATAAAGTAAGATGTGGTTGTAATAAAAAGAGGGAAGTGCTATATAATGGTAAGCCTAGAAAAAGAAAATTTCAAATAAGTGAACAACTACCATTTACTGAGCTGTGGTACAATGGCCCTCCAAAAATGTCCACATTCTAATCCCTTGAATTTGTGAGTGTTACATTACGTTGCAAGGGGGAATTAAGAATAAAGATGGAAGCCGGGGGCAGTGGCTCAGCCTGTAATTTCAACACTTTGGGAGGCCGAGATGAGAGAATTGCCTGAGCCTGCAGGTTCAAGACCTGCCTGGGCAACTTGGTGAGACCTTGTCTCTACAATAAATCACAAAAACTAGTTGGACGTGGTGGCATGCATCTATAGTTCCAGCTACTTGGAAGTCTGAGCTGGAAGGATCACCTAAGCCCAAGCAGGTCGAGGCTGTGGTGGCCGTGAGCGTGCCACTGCACTCCAGCCTGGGCGACAAGAGTGAAATTCCAACTCAAAAAAAACAAAAAACAAAAAAACAACTATTACAGATGGAATTAGATTGCTAATCATCTGATCTTAAAATATATTATCCTAGATTATTTGGATGGGGCTGATGTAACCACATAGGTCCTTAAATGAGAGAGAGGGAGGCAGAAGAGGCAGAGTGACTTGATATGAAAAGAACTATTCCCACTATTGCTGGCTTTGAAGATGAAGGAAGAGGGCCATGAGCCAAGAAAAGTGGTAGCCTCTAAAAGATGGAAAGAGCAAGGAAACAGATTCCCCTTGGAGTCTCCAGAAAGGAACACATCCCTGTTGATACTTTGATTTTAGCCCAGTGAGACTCAAATCAGACTTCTAAACTATAGAACTGTAAGACAGTAAATCTGTGTTGTTTAAGCCACTAAATGTATAATCTGTTATAGCAGTTGAAGAAAACTAATACATGAACTCTTACTACATATTAAACATGCTATATACATTAGCTCAATCTTTATAACATCTTTCCAAGATATGTACAGTGATAATGAATGCCTATTTTACAAATGAACAAAACAGAAGCTACTGAGTCTACTTCGTATAGCACTTGATTATTCTAATTAAATATAGAGGTTATTAGTGACTTTAGTTGGAGCTGTTTCAGTGAAGCAATGGGACTGCAGCAGGAATGAGGAAGGTGAAGAAATGAAGACAGTGAGTATCAACAACTCTTTTGAGAAGACTGGCTATGAAGGGGAAGAGGGAGACAGGCAGTAACTGGAGTGAAATGAAAGCCCAGGGTATGAGAGACTTGAGCGTGTAAATGCCAATGAAAAGAACGTGTCTGAAAAGTCAGTAACTAGAATAGTGCTTCTGGCACATAGTAGATGCTAAATATTATTGGTTAAATAAGGGAATAACTTAATTTAATTAAATAAATTAAGGAAAGGAAGGTGCATAGTCAAGTAATTTGCTCAAAAAGGATAAAGGCTTGAATCCAGAGACAATCTAATTCCAAAATCCAAACTCATTAGAAGATGACACCTGCTTCAAACAGAATGACAATATTTGAAAGGGATAAATTACTGCTCTTTTCTACTTGTCTGTTTCTCATCTCACCTATTCCTGTACATGATACTACAATTTTTTTATTCATTCAACCTATATTTGAGTGATTACATACTTTCAATTCAGCAAATGTTCATAAATTACTCAAGGAAATGGAATATTAGCACTACATCTCTAATGGGATCTATTCTATTATAGTCTATTTGATTGATAAATAGTATCAACAAAAAATTAGGTGCTGACTGTAGGAGGCTATATGTGAGTAGGAGCAGGGAGTGAGTGTATGGGAACTCTGTACTTTCTGCTCAATTTTGCTGTGAACCCAAAACTGCTCTAAAAGATAAAGCCTGTTGAAAAAAATTAATACGCTCCCATAAAATAAAGTATTAGGGAAAAAAACTGTAGTCTTACAGACATAAAAGACCAAAAATGAACAAATATTTAAATGTAATATAAATACCTACTTTGTTCTAGTAATGACTCCTTCCAGGGTTTTAAATTCTGTCTTTTTATTTTTCTGAGTACACACCATAGATCTTTGCACAGCTACAAGTTCTCCATTGACATCACGAAATTGCAAACGAATCTGGGCTCTCACATCTGTTTCTTGAGCAACCTTTGAAGGTAAATAGAAAAAGATTATGTTACTTTAATAAGCACAGAATGTTAGTTCTGAAAGAAAAGGCATAAGCAATCTTACCCAAAATGAGGGGAATAAAATAAAAAAAAAATGAACATCAAAAAACGAGAGCCAGGCTCAGTGGCTCAGCCTGTAATCCCATGCTTTGGGAGGCTGAGGTGAGTAGACTGCCTGAGCCCGCGGGTTCGAGACCCACCTGGGTGACTTGGCAAGACCTCATCTCTACAATAAATCAAAAAATTAGCCGGGCGTGGTAGCACACGCCTGTAGTTCCAGCTACTTGGAAGGCTGAGGCAGAAGGATCGCTGGAGCCTAGCAGGTCAAGACTGCAGTGGCTGGGAGCGGTCACTGCACTCCAGTCTGGAAGACAGGGTAAGACTCCAACTCAAAAAAAAAAAAAAAAAAAAAAAAAAGAGCGACATTTTTACATGTTATTCAAAATATGGGAGAAAAATAATACAGTTTAATTGATTTTAAAAAATGATATAATATCATCTACCTCCCTTATCCAGCACCATTAGGAGATCAGGTATGTAGATTTTTTTAAATACATAAATTTTATATTTTTAAGTACCAAATTTTTTTAATTAAAAAAAAAGTTTACAGAAAAGTAGAACTATAGCATACATAACTTCCCAGCCCCACAAACTATATGACAGTAAGTTGCTGATCTGATGCTCTATCACCAGTATTTCCTATAAAACAAGAACATTTTCAATCACATAAATCAGGAGGTTGATACTGATATATTACTGCCATATGGTCCACAGCTCCCATTCAAGTTTTGCCAATTGGTCCAATATGTCCTTTATAACAGAAGAATCCAGTTCAGAATTACACATTGTATTTGGTGGTCATGTCCCTTTAGTTTCTTTTGGTCTGTAATATTTGCTCCAATTTTCCTTGACTTTCATGACTGATAATTTTGAAAATTAAAGATCATTATTTTACAGAATGTCTCCCATAATGTGGGTTTGTAACATTTCCATAAGTAAAATCAGATTATGCATCTTTGGCAGGAATATTACAGAAGTGATGGGTTCCTTTCATTGCATCCCATCAGACAGGACATTATTTCAATTTATCTCATTACTGGGGGTATTAACTTCAATCTCTTAATAAAGGTGAATCTACCAGCTTCTCCATCAAAAAATGTTTCATTAAAAATTTTTCATTTGCAATTAATAAGTATTTGGGGGAGAGATGCACTGAGATCATGTAACTATCCCATACTTCATCAAACTTTTTTCCATTAGTTTAGCACCTACTGTTTATTGCCTGAATGATTATTCCAATAGCTATCAAATACAGGCATGCCCCCTTTTACTGCACACTGTACTCTGCAGATATTGCAACTTTTACAAATTGAAGCTTTGTGGCAACCCCACATCCAGCAAGTTTATTGGTACCATTTTTCCAACAGGTGTTCATTTTGTCTCTGTGTTACATTTTGGTAACTTTCACAATATCTCAAACTTTTTCATTATCATGTCTGGTACAATGATCTGTGAACAGTGATCTTTAGTGTTACTACTGTTGTGAGGTGCCACAAACCGTTCCCATATAAGACGGCGAACTTAATAAATATTGTGTGAGTTCTGACTGCTATACTAACCAGAATTCTCCAGTCTCTCTCTGTCTCTCTCCCTCTCCTTGGGCCTCCCTATTCCCTGAGACACAGCAAAATGGAAATTATGCCAGTTAATAACCCTACATACAATGGCCTCTAAGTGTTCAAGTGAAAGAAGAGTCAAAAGCCTCTTATTTTAAGTAAAAAGTTAGCAATGATTCAGCTTAGTGAGGAAAGCATGTCAAAAACAAAGACAGGGAAAAAAAAGCCAAGATAGGCTTAAAGCTAGGCCTCTTGTGCCAAACAGCCAAGTAGTGAATGCAAAGAAAAAGTTTTTGAAAGAAATAAAAAGTGCTACTCCAGTGAACAAACAAATGATAATAAAGTGAAACAGCCTTATTGATGATGTGGGAAAATTTATTAGTGGTCTGGATAGAAGATCAAAGCAGTCACAACATTCCTTTAAGCCAAAGGTGAACCCAGACAAGGCTCTCACTTTCTTCAATTCTATGAAAGCTTGGAGGCGAGGAAACTGTAGAAGAAAAATGTGAAGCTAGCAGAAATTGATTGAAGAGGTTTAAGGAAAGAAGCCATCTCTATAACATAAAAGTACAAGGTGAAGCATCATGTGCTATAGCAAGTTATCCAGAAGATGTAGCCAAGGTCACTGATAAAGGTGACCACATTAAACAGATTTTCAATGTAGATGAAACAACCTTATATTGGAACTGAACCTACAATATCTCTGGGGTATGCCTATAGTAATTTTTTCTAGTTTCATTATTTCTTCTATATTTACTAGTTTAAGATTCTACTATTAAAATGGGTTTTGACATGGACACTAAAGAGCATGATGGCTGAACAACTCCTGGGTCAACACGGAAATCAAAACAGAAATTAGTTAAAAGATTCCTGGAAACAAATGAAAGTGAAGAAACATCTTACCAAAATCTCTGGGATGCCATGAAATCAGTACTAAGAGGGGAATTCATATCTCTATGAACACACATGACGAAAACGGGAAGATTACAAGTTAACAGCCTAATAGTCACCTAAGGAAGCTGGAAAAGCAAGACCACCAAAGCCCTTACTTCAGTAGAAGAATACAGATCACAAAAATAAAAGCCCAAATTCGGGACATAGAAGACAAAAATACAAAAAAAAAAAAAAAAAATCAACAAAATGAAAAGCTGGTTCTTTGAAAAGATAAACAAGATTGACCAAGAAAAAGCCCAATTAAACACAATCAGAAATGCAAAAGATAAAGTCACAACTAAGCACAAAGAAATATAAAAGATTGCTGGTGTGGTGGTTCACGCCTATAATCCCAGCACTTTGGGAGGCTGAGATGAGAGGATTGCCTGAGTCCCCTGGTTCAATACCAGCCTGGGAAACTTGGCGAGACCTCATCTCTACAATAAATCAAAAAATTAGCTGGGTGTGGTGGCACGTGCCTGTAGTTCCAGCTACCCGGAAAGCTGAAGCAGAAGGATCGCCTGAATCCAGCAGGTCAAGGCTGTGGTGACCATGAGCATGCTACTGCACTCCAGCCTGGGTGATAGAGTGAGACTCTGACTCCAAAAAAAAAAAGAAAAGAAAAATGAAAGAAAAATAAATGCAAAAGATTATCAGAGATTACTATATATGCTTGTATGGAAACAACCTTGAAGACGTACCTAAATGAAACGGAGGACTTTCTGATATCACACAGCCTCCCCAGTTTGAAACAAGAAGAAATCGAGACCCTAAATAGACTAATAACAATCCAGGAAATTGACTATGTCATAAGAAAACTAGCTACAAAAAAAAAAAAAGCCCTGGACAAAATGGCTTTCCAGCAAAATTCTGCAAAACATACAAGGAGGAGCTGATACCAATCCGACTGAAAGTATTCCAAGCAATTGAGAAAGATGGAACTCTCCACAAATCATTTTATGAAGCTAACATCACAATGATACCCAAACTGGGTAAGAACTACAGACCAATATCCTTGATGAATATAGATGCTAAAATTCTCAACAAGATTCTAGCAAACCAGATGCAACAACACATCTCAAAAATCATCCACCATGACCAAGTAGGCTTCATCCCTGGGATGCAGGGCTGGTTCAATAACCACATAAGTGTAATTAAATACACTAACAGATGTAAAGACAAAAACCACATGACTATATAATCAGACGAAGAAAAAGCTTTTGATTAAATCCATCATCTCTTCTTGATAAAAACCCTTGAACATCTAGACACAGACAGAACATACCTCAAAATAGTAAACGCCATCTACAAGAAACCCACAGACATTTCCCCTGAAAACCGGAACAAGACAAGGATGCCCATTCTCACACCTCCTGTTCAACATAGTATTGGAAGTCCTAGCTAGAGCAATCAGACAAGAGAAGGAAATCAGGGGCATCCAAATAGGGAAAGAGGAAGTTAAGTTACACCAACAATAAACAAATAAAAACCCAAATAAAAAACAAAAATCCTTTTTACAATAGCCACAAAAAAAACAAAGTACCTTGGCATTTTCCTAAACAGAGAAGGGAAGGATCTTTACAATGAAAACTACAAAAAACTACTCAAAGAAATCAAAGATGACACAAACAAATGGAAAAATATCCCATGCTCATGGATTGGAAGAATCAACACTGTTAAGATGTCCATCCTACCCAAGGCAATCAAAAAATTTAATGAAGTACCCATTAAATTACCAGCAGCATTCTTCTCAAACCTGGAAACAACAATAAAGGAATTCATGCGGAAACATAAATGACCATGAATAGTCAAAACAATCTTCAGCAAAAAAAAAAAAAAAAAAAAAAAGCGGGCGGTATCACACTCTCATACTTAAAACTTTATTATAAAGCTACAATAATCAAAAAAGTCTGGTATTGGCACAAGAACAGGCATATAGACCAATGGAATAGGATGGATATCCCAGAAGCAAAACTTCAATTTCTCAGCCAATTCATCTTTGACAAAGCCTCCACCATCAACCACTGGGGAGAAGAGAACCTATTCAGTAAATGGTGCTGGGAAAACTGGCTGACCACATGCAGATTAAAACAAGACTCCTACCTATCACCATATACAAAAATCAACTCTAAATGGATCAAAGACCTAAATGTAAAACTTCAAACTATAGGAACTTAGAAAATGCAGGAGACACCCTTATGGAAATTAGAACTGGCAACTAATTCCTGATCAAAACCCCAAGTGCCCATGCCATAAGAGATAAGAAAGACAGTGGGACCTCATCACACTGACAAGCTTCTGCAAAGTCAAAGAAACCATCAAGAGAGTGGGGAGACAGCCCACAGAATGGGAAAAAATATTTGCCAACTGTATATCTGACAAAGACCTAACATCTAGGATCTACAAGGAATTCCAATATGACGAAAAGAAAAAACAAACAAAAAAAAA
>CAUYQG010035415.1:0-11210 GCA_963574415.1 Tarsius wallacei | reverse complement strand
TGCGGTTTTGACTTTAACTCAACACAGTTCAAACTCAGATCACATTTGGGAGCCTTTAATACGGTACAAGCTTCTTTATAAGATTTAAAAGTATACTTGCAGAATTAGTATATACACATGGAGAGCTGCTTTTAGCTTTAGATGGTATGGATGATTATTTAGAGTTACTAGAAATAGCCCAGCACGTGCTTTGGGCTGGGCCACGTTCCTAAGGGCCCAGCACGTACTTTGGACTATGCTGCATTCCTTTAAACTGGTTTTACTTAGAGTTAGTATAGGGTTTTTTACAGCTAACCTTAGAAATTTCATCGTTCCCATTTTCTACTATTGTGACTCTGGCCTTAATACAATTTACAGTTTATATTTGGGTTTCATTTTTAGAAGTTTATTGCCAATGATCAGCCTTATATATTAGGAATTAGGAATTAGAAACCTTTATCGAAGTTAAAATAACTATATAGGATTTTAAAGTAGCCATTTTGTTAAGAGATTGTAATCAGTTGTTCCGAGAAGTGCCCCACCGTGTACTTTGGACTAAGCCATATTCCTTAGGAACTGGTTTGGGCTATAATTAAGAGTTTTTATATCTTGGATAGAAATGGGCCATCAGCTCCTGAACTCATCCTAGTGGTCTCAGGGTCCGCAGCCCACCTGGATCCCTAACGCTCAGGCGAGCCTCAACGCTGGCTCCCAACAGACAGACATTCGAAGGGTCTCAGAATCAAAGCCTCTCTCTACCCTTCTCCTGTACTATTGTCTTTACTCTCTTTTCCCTCCAAGGTAGGTCAAGGAAACTAGAACTCCTCTTCACCAACGTGGGTCACAGAAGCTAGAAACATTACTCTAACCTTCCTCTACTTTTCTAGCCATAAAGAAAGGTAGAAAGTCATTTTGTCTGACAGGTCATAAGACTCTCATTCCAGATCCCGGCCTATACTCAGGAGGAAGGAATACACAAAGAGGTCAGGAACAATCTGAACATACAGGCCTTGCTGGGTTTCCTGTCTTAACCTATTACTATTAGATCATACCATTTTTGTCCAATCATATTTCTACACAGTTGTCCCTTTGTCGTTGAACCTAAGCATAAATATAGACAGTTTTCCCTGAGTCTTTGGGTCTTCATTTCTTTCTTTGATTCTGAGACCCTTTTTCTTTTCTTTTTAAATATGTGGGGTACAATTCAGGATTAGGTATACAAATGTTCATTATGCAGGTACCCTTGTTGATGAGATGTGCCCCCCTTCCCCTGGCAGTTTCCCACTACTGCCAATCCTGCAGCTTCCCCTCACCCCAGCAGTTTCCCACTACTGTCAATCCCTTTCTTTATAGTATTACAATAGTTGTTCAAGGTCCACTTATGAGTGAGAACATGTGATACTCAGTTCTTTGTTTCTGTGATAGATCACTTAGTATTATAGACTCTAAGTTCATCCAAGTTGCTGCAAAATTCATAATTTTGTCTTTTTTTATGGCTGCGTAATATTCCATCATGTATATGTAGCACATTTTTTAATCCAATCTTCTTTCAATGGGGTCTTCCTTTCTTTTCTTTTTTCTTTTCCTTTTTTTTTCCTTTTTTTTTTTGAGTTGGAGTCTCACCCCATTGCCCAGGCTGGAGTGCAGTGGCCTGCTCATGGCCACCCTAGCATCAACCTGCTGGGCTCCTGTGATCCTTCTGCCTCAACCTTCTAAGTAAGCAGAATTACAGGTATGCACCACCACGCTCGGCAAAATTTTATTTTATTTTAGAGATGAGGCCTAACCATGTTGCCCAGGCTGGTCTCGAACCCGCGGGCTCAGGCAATCCTCTCGCCTGGCCTCCCAAAGTGCTGGGATTACAGGCTTGCGCCACTGCACCCGGCTGGGGTCCATGTCACACACAACTTTGAGTAAATAAATTTGTTATGCTCTTCTGTTGTTAATTTGTCTCTTGTTATAGGAGTGTTCGTTGTGACCCTTATGCTGGGGAGTAAATATATCACACTCCTCCCACCACTATACTAATATACCTGTCCTTTTGAATAACATATTCTGTTACCCAACTATATTTCAGTCCTGAGTTTCAAATCACCAATGTTTTCTAAATTTAGTTTATTGTGTGCTCATTCTTATAGTATAATGCTAAGGAGAAATCTGAAGACACAGGTAGCAGTCTTGATCCCTTCTTAATCATTGTATCATCTATATGGGTCAACTTCTTCACTCTTCTCTCCAAGTCATACATGATATCATCATTAACCTCTGTTTCCACTACTTTATCTGAGTATTTTTCCCTTTCTCCCTTTATATTCAATTTACCACCTTCTTCTAAAATTAATTTGGCTCTATCTAAACACATCTTCCTCTATTTTTATGAAATGCATTAACTAAGAGTTCAATCAATTAGTATTTTAATAATACTAGTGTCTTAATAATGCCCCAAACTGAAAAATAATTGCCTCTGAAAATGGGAAACATGAGGAAAGAGGAGTCTGCACTTTAAAAAATCATTGATTTACTATTTGACACTTTAAATTATGGTGATTTTTTTAAAAATAGGCTGGGCGCAGTGGCTCATACTTGTAATCTCAGCACTTTGAGAGGCAGAGGCAGGAAAACTGATTGAGCCCAGGAGTTCAAGACCAGCCCGGGCAACATAGTGAGACCTTGTCTCTACAAAAAAATCAAAAAAAATTAACCAGCATGGTGATGTGCATCTATAGACCCAGCTACTCAGGAGACTGAGATAGAAGGATCACCTGAGCCCAGGTGAGCTGTGATCATGCTACTGCACTCCAGCCTGGTTGACAGAGTAAAACTCTGACTCAAAAAAAAAGTTAATCTCTAACAAGAAAGAAGGAAGAAGCTGTTGTTCTCAAGGAGTCCATGGTTTAATGAAAGATATCAACTGGTAATTGGTTAAGTGGTATTAAAGGCATGTACAAAATATTCAAGGACAACATAAGAAGGTACAATTCATTCTTCCTTGGGCAGAAGGAGATGGTGAGAAGCTGCACAGATTAAATCTTCTTTGGATAGAACCGTAAATTTTCAATTAGAAATTTTCCAGTCAGAATAAAAAGGAAAAGATATTCTAATCTAGTCAGGGAAAATAGCATTAGCAAAGGCATGGAGGCTTGAAATGATCTTTCAGTTCTAGGAACTCTGTGTCATGACTATGCTTAGGCTGTGTTATACATCTAGGTGGATGGTGCTAGTGAATATATTTGAGTGTACATTGCAAAAATCGTCATATATCAGTCTATAGAAGGCATCCTTAAAGTAAGAAATCTGAGCATATATAGTGAATAACATCATCATCTATCCAGCGGCTTAGTCCTTAACTCAGGAGTCATCCTTCACATTTCCCTGTCCTTAATCCACATTTCTCATCCATCACCAACTGGCATTCCTTATGGGTGGATGAAGTATTATGAACAAGTGGAGCTGGGAGCTTTTGTGCAGTGCATTCTGTACACGACTATATGAGGCACCCTAGCCTACCTTAGTCCAAATTCCCACCATCTCTTACCTGTAATCTCACAAGAGCTTTCTAACTAGTCTCTAGGAATTGCTCCTCCCCTTCCATTCTCCGCTTGCAGCCAGAGTGATCTCATCAAGATGCAAATCTTACCCTGTCAACCCTCCTACTTAGTGATTTCAGTGACTTTCCATTTCTCTTAGGATAAAGACCAACACCCTTAACATGGTCTTCAAAACTCTTCAAAGTCGTCTGAATATCATCTCCACCAAGTTATCTCATGACATGGAGTCACCTCTGTCCTCCAGTTATAATGACTTTCTTTCAATAATTTGAACCTTACATGTGCCCTCCACCACCAGTCCTTTGCTCCCTCAGCCAGAATACTTTTTTCCAGTACCTCTCACCACCCCCCCACCACTTTCACATTTACTTCATTAATTTCTATTTGTCCTTCAGATGTGTGCCCTCAGGATACCATATATATATCTGTATGGCACTGATTATGATTGTAACTTTAAATTCATTTGTAAGATGATTGGATTAAAGTCTACCTTCTTGAATATAAGTTCAATATGAGCAAGAATTATATTAATACATACTTGTTTAATTTGAGTAAATAAATAGCATGCTTACTAAAATCTTTAAAAAGGAAGTTTAAGACCTTAGAGAACAACAGAAAATTCTTTCATATACAACAGCAATTTCAGAAAAGAAGTAGTGATCTCTGACATTGTGATAATATCTAAATGGACACGTTTGTCCTGAAATTATATAAAAAACACAAGAAAATATACAAATATTCATAAGATATGATTGGAACTGAGATCTTAAATGGCACACTTAAGTGTCTATGTTATCTGAGAAATGCAGCAGATTTTTATCATATTTTTGGCAGCTCACCCTTAATCCTCTCTGATTTCTATCTGATCTTTTTAAAAAATCAGCACCATGCTGAGAACAGACTCTGAGGAGGTTGATAAAAATAAAAACGTATTCAATAAGTAGTCTTCTCTTCCATTTCTTTCTGAGTAAAAAGAGGTGTCATCCTCACAAAGCATCTAGCCGTCAGCAGGCCAGATAACCCATCTGTTTTTTTTAATTAAACAGGCCGAACATTGCTTCATTTGAATTGGACACTGTCCAATCTTTCTAAAGTTTTCCTAACCACAGAGCAGCTTATCTATAAAAAAAAAAAAATTTAAGGATAATACCTCATTTTTCACTCTCTTGCTGAAGTAGAGATCTTGATTTACTGACATATTTACTTCCTTAACCTATTTTAAACCAGATGCTATCACCAGAAAAACAATGATTAATTGTTTTAGTTTAATTAACTACGAGTGTTTAAGTGTTGTCTTCTTCTTTTAGATGAATAGCAAGAACAAAGAAAAAAATTACCAGTAAATAGTTAACAGTAAGAGCCCTTTATTTTTATTAACATAACTCAATAAGTCATCAAGCAGTTAACTGAAATGTTCTTAAAGGAATGAATTGCCCACCTACGTCGATTCATTTGCACAACAGAGGTTTATATTAATTACTTGTCAGGCACTCTATACGACTAGGAAAAAAAAAAAGAGATGAAAACTAGTTCCTGCCTTCAAGGAGCTCAGAGTCTAACCAGGGAGAAAGAAAAATAATAAAATTTGATAGGTGCCAAAACAGATTTGGGTCATTCCAAGTTAAAGAGTTATCTTAACAAAGAAGACGAGGCCAACTTAGGCTGAGGAAACTGCATGAACCTTTGAAAATTAAAGGACTGTTGCAACTGTGAAGGGTGAAAATAAAGGTTAGAAAAGTGAGTAGAACTTATGTCAGGAAAGACCTTGAATGTCATGCTGGAGAGTTAGAATTTTATCCTGAAAGTGAAGAGAAAGGATCATAAGAAGACTTATGACATCAAATTTCTCATTTAGAAAAATTATTTTGGCAGTGATATGGAAGAGGTACTTGAGGGAGAAAAACTTTGCATAAAGTCTAAAAACAATTCCTAAAATATAAAGCGGTTTTGTATTACTATAAATATAAAAAGAATATTACACTTAAGCCAACTATTCAGAGAGTTTTAAAATACTGTGCAATACCTTTGCAATACAAATAATTAGTTACAGAAACACAACAACCCCAGTTCAACATTTAATCTTCAAATTGTCAACAGATAATTTGTAACTTTATTTTTAATGTGATCAAGACAGCTTTAGCATTCCCTTCAGCTTAAATAACTTTAAACAAGTTTCTTCCTGAATATAAGCTCCTGTCTCACTTTTCCTACTATATTGACATTTTAGAAAAGGTACCGTTGTAAATTATCTTTCTGCCTCCTTTAAGACACGCTTGGATTGTATTAAATCTAAGCATGTCTTTCTCAAGAACTTAAGAGCCATCCCTTCGAAATGTAATCATCAAATATCTCCCAGTCTCTGCCAGAGAGCAGAGGCCTAACTTCAAAAAGCACAATAAGCAAACACAGATAGCCTAATCACACTGACAACCTTCTTTCTGACATCCTCCAGTACTTGTCCAATAACTCACCCCAACGCTTAAAAAACTCTTCTTCCTATCATTTCAGCAGAATTGAGGTCAATCTATACCATAGTGATCCACGTCTTGTTTTGTCCATTTCTACTCAACCTTTGCATCCCAGCCTGAATGTTATTTCCTCTGGGAAGTTTTCTGTGGTTCCTGATCTCCATATCTAGTTCTAGCACCTTCCCCTCCTTTACCTTGGATAGCACATTTTATACTTTATTAATTGTTCATTTACTTGTCCCTCTCCCCTACCAATCAGGATACAGAGCACATTTGTTGTGTTTATCACAGTACATATAGTTTTAGTGAAAAAATATTTGTTGAATAAATGAATAAATGATTATGAAAATAGTCCAGCCTTCCATTTAAACCAACACAATGATTAGATTCCTGACATTTCAAAATAAAATGCTAACCCTGTCATACTCATGTGTTTCTATGCTATCTGGACCTTCCTTCAATCATTAAAAGAAAGCACAGTCAAAAACTAAAACCTCAAATTGTGTGTTTTCTTTCTTTAGAGACTTAGACAGAAAAATGTGTATTGCTTTAAGCTGGTAAGAGGTTATGCAGCAATAGATAACTAATATGGTATTAATTAGGAGAAGTTAAAAATACAAAAGAAGGAGGAAATCATATCTGGAAAGAAGAATAAAGCATTCTCTAAGCAAAATGATCGGCTTCAGATGAGAGAAAGAGTGCCTATTTCATTTCATAGGAGGAAAATAAAAAGATGGCTCTATCAAGTATAGATCAGTAGCAGGGAATGGGGAAGTATGCAAATTGATGATCCATTTACTCTGATAAGAAGATAGAAATATCTGTTAAGAATGATAAAGGATACCTGTAATCCCAGAACTTTGGGAGACCAAGGGATTGCTTGAGCCCACAAGTTCAAGACCAGAACAGGCAACATAGTAAGACCATGTCTCTATAACAAATTTTAAAAATTTGCCATGCCTATAGTCCTGACCACTCAGGAAGTTGAGGCAGGAGGATGGCTTGAGTCCAGAAGTTCAAGGTTACAGTGAACTATGATTGCACCACTGCACTCCAGTCTGGACCACAGAGGAAGACCCTACTGCTAAAAAAAAATTAAAAAATAAAAAATTTTTTTAATAAATTTTTAAAAAAGAATGATGAAGGAAGTGGAGAGGCTTTAAATTTGAAGAAGATAAAGAAATTTTAAGTAGCTGCTATGGAGAGTAAGAAAGAGATGACCAAAAAACATAGAACCTAGATGATGTCAGAGATCATGAATTTTTTATGTAACCAGTCATGTGAGTTTTCTCCAAAATAAAATTGAACTACCAGAGTACCTGTTGGTAAAGTCACACAAAGCAAGTTTGAATCATAATTCAAATTAAGGCAAAGTTGTCTGTACTGTGGTCTAACCACAGCTTGATGATTAAAAGCGGCACATGTGGACGGGCTCGGTGACTCAGTCTGTAATCCCGCGCCTTTGGGAGGCTGAGGTGAGTGGATTGCTTGAGCCCGCGGTTTCGAGACCCACCTGGGCAAGCAAGACCTCATCTCTACAATAAATCAAAAAATTCGCTGGGCGTGGTAGCGCGCGCCTGTAGTTCCAGCTACTTGGGAGGCTGAGGCGGAAGGATCGCCGGAGCCCAGCAGGTCGAGGCTGCGGTGGCCGGGAGCCGCCACTGCACTCCAGTCTGGGTGACAGAGTGAGACTCCGACTCAAAAAAAAAAAAAAAAAAAAAAGCGGCATGTGTGATTGAAAAGAAGCATAGTAGTTTGCATCAAAAAGAGATGAAAAACTGTATGACTAAGGAAATTCAGACTAATCCCTCAACCATTGCTGTAGAAAGCCACCACTGTATAACTAACTTCTTTTAAAAGATCAATAAATCCAGTAGCGTAGAAAGTTATTAGAAATATTTTTCCGATTATTATTAATGATTTATTATTTCTTGCTCTTTTACCTAAATACCTTTCTCTTCTCTTCTAGCCTATACTATTCCTTTAACATGCAATTATTAATAGATCCTAATGGAACTCTCCCAAAAATAAGCAAAAAATACCTCTCTTTGTGTTCAGATTTAATAAACTACATTCTTCGGAACTGGCCCATCAGATACATTTTACCCTTTGAACACAACATATACATAAACTTAATCTAACAAATAATTCGGAAAGTAATTGCTATTATCTAACATATAAACTTTTCTCTCTAAAATACTCATCATTAAAATTCAAAAGGAAGAGCAGTAGTATATAAAGTAACTTCAATCCAACTAGTTCTACTTTGCCTCTTTAAATATTTTTTTTAAATTCCAAGGTAAATCAGGCTTAGAAAGACTTATACAGTCCCACCATGCATTAGCCAAACAATAAGAAATTATACTTTAAATATGGATGCTGCTTCCTTATATTAATCATATTCATTAGAGGATAAAATATTTTATACAAATAAAAGATTTGAGGCCCCAAAGTATGAAATGCAATATTTTTCAGTCATGACTATTTTCAAAGAGGTGTATTTCCAAAAATACCTTTGGCTTTATTTCAGTAAACAGTAACACACCATAATACAAACAGATACACAACCAAGTCATTATTCCCATCCTTAATAAGGCAAATAGCACCACAGACTAACCTGAAGCACTATAAATAATGAGAGTGTTAAACTGAATTCAATGAATAATTCATGAAACCTAATTCTTCCAGTTTCTTTGGCAGTTCTCTCACAGCCAGCTGAAACAATGCAGAGTGATTACAAAGATGTATCATCTGTATTGTCGGGGTTTTTGCCTTATCTATTAAGCTAGCTCATTTATTTAAAAAATAATCATCATCTTGCAACTACTTTACATTCTAAATGTTTGCTTTTGTGAGATAATGTGATGCAAGTGTACCTTGCTGGAGTTTTAAAATGAGATAATGTCCACACGATGTCTGCTTCACACTCAAGACCTGATTTAGGGGTGAACTAGAGCTCCAAGGGTAAGACGGCACACCCTGTGACTCTCAGAGACACTCTGTTGCTTTCCTGATCCAGCACTCCACCAGCATGAAGTAATCTAGTATCATTGAAAAGTATCTTGGGAGTTAAGTGAACAGAGAGACTGGTTCTATTTCTGGATCTGCCATTAACTTGATTTGACCTCAGCCAAGTAATAAAATTTGTCTAGACTTTCATCTCTAACTCCATCACGTGAAAACACAGATTAGAATAACTAGGAGTCTCCTTCCAGTCTTCATATTCAGCAGCATTGCCAGCATACCAGTCTCCTAGCTTCCATACTCTGCTAGATTGTAAGAATCATGGCAGAAATATATTTTGTTCATCAATGTATCCACAGCACCTAATACAGCATCTGACCCATTGGAATATTTCAATATCTATTTTATTGAATAAACAAATGAACCTAGTACAATTGAAAAACACTACTATCAATCCCAGCAAAAGTTTGAAACAGCAAAACTTTGGAGCAGCCAGAGCCCACATTACTGACAGAAGCTAAAAATAAGAGAATTATTACATTCACTAACAAATATCTTAGTGTTTGATTTTCTCACCAAGCTATCAGAGCAATACATTTTCCAAACTTTATTGTAGAGCAAGATAGGGCACAGTGGCTCATGCTTATAATCCCAGCACTTTGGGAGACTGAGGTGGGAGAATTGCTTGAGCCCAGTAGTTTGAGATCAGCCGGGCAACATAGTAAGACCTTGTCCCCACAAAAAAATCAGTTAGCCAGGTGTGGTAATGTGAGCCTGTAGTCCCAGCTACTTGGGAGGCAGAGACAGAAGGCTCCCTTGAGCTTAGGTGGTTGAGGCTGCAGTGAGTTGTGATCATGCCACTAGCACTCCAGCCTGGGTGACAGAATGAGAACTTGTATCAAAAAAAAATTAAATTAAATTAATTAAAAATAAAATAAAATTTTTTTTTATTGCTCAGTGAAGCTAGACTTAGGACTAGTATTCTGAATAATCAGCTGGTTATTGTTTTTGTAGTAATCCTACTGCAAAGCAATAAATCCTCTCCCTCTCCCAGTATACACATATACTATTTAAGGTTAACATATGTTTAAGTGTACATCTCCCCTCAAAACACAGACTCAAAGACTATACACATTAAGAAGAAGCTTAAAATAGACATCATGGAAGATTCTAAAAGAGATTATTTTGTAGCTTCTGCCAACTTTATACTTACCACCAGTTAATCTTGTGATTTATTTCCATTATTTGATTAAACCTCTGTTCTGTGGAATTTCAGCATTTTATCCAATAGTTTGAGGCCAATATGTAGCTGGTGACTTTAAGTTAATGCATTGCTCATGTGCCATTCTGGAAAGCCTAAGAATCTTAAGAATTATGCTAAATCAACTCTGCCAATGCTCTTTAAATGGAAAAACAAAGGCTGAATGATATTACATCTGCTTACAGAATGGTTTACTAAATATTTTAAGTCCACAGTGGAGATCCACTGCTCAGGAAAAAAAATCCTTTCAAAATATTATTGTTCATTGACAATGTACTTCATCACCTAAGAGCTCTAATGAATATGTACAGGGATGAATGTTGTTTTTATGCGTGTTAATACAACATACATTCTGAAGCCCATCAGTCAAAGAGTACTTTCAACTTTTTAATGTTATTGTTTAAGAAATACATTTTATAAGCTACAGCTGCCATACATAGTGATTCCTCTAATAAATCTGGGAAAAGTACATTGAAAATCTTCTGAAAGGATTCATCCTTCTAGATGTCATTAAGAAGATTTGTGATTCACTGGAGGAGGTCAAAATATCAACGTTGACAGGAGTTTGGAAGAAGTTGATTCCAACCCTCACAGAAGACTTTGAGGGGTTCAAGACATCAGTGGAAGAAGTAACTGCAGATGTGGTGAAAGCAGCCAGAGAACTAGAATTAGAAGAGGCGCCTGAAGATGAAAATTAATTGCTACAATCTCATGACAAACTTGAATGGATGAGGAGTTGCTTCTTATGGATAAGCAAAGAAAGTGGTTTCTTGAGATAAAATCCACTCCTAGTGAAGATGCTGTGAAGAATGTTGAAATGACAGCAAAGGCCTTAGAATATTACATAAATGAGCCGGGCTCGGTGGCTCAGCCTGTAATCCCGCGCTTTGGGAGGCTGAGATGAGTGGATTGCCTGAGCCCGCGGGTTCGAGACCCGCCTGGGCAGGCGAAACCTCATCTCTACAATAAATCAAAAAAATTAGCCGGGCG
>CAUYQG010035414.1:0-62518 GCA_963574415.1 Tarsius wallacei | reverse complement strand
TCCAAATCATTTCTCTCTTCCTGTCTCATTTAACTCCTCAAGAACATTCAATATTCTTGACCACTTTCTTCTTCAAATACTGCTCCAAAACCATTTTCATAAAATGTTTTGGTTACTCTAATTCTTTATTGTTGGCCAAGTTTCCTTAACCTTTTCATTAGACATTAATGTTCCCATGAAGTGGACATAGCCCACCTTTTTTTCTGCTCTAGAATTTTCACTCATTTTGATTTTGTGTAGCTTCTCTATACTATAAATTACTCCAAAATACTTTTTTTTTTCTTTTTTTTTTTTGAGTTGGAGTCTCACTCTTGTCACCCAGCCTGGCATGCAGTGGCACGCTCACAGCCACCGCAGCCTTGACTTGCTGGGCTCACGCGATTCTTCCACCTCAGGCTTCCAAGTAGTTAGAACCACAGATGCATGCCACCATGCCCAGCTAAAATTTTGTGATTTATTGTAGAGACAAGGTCTCACCATTTGCCCAGGCTGGTCTCGAAACCCCGTGCTCAGGCATTCTTCTTGCCTCAGCCTCCCAAAGTGCTGAGATTACAGGGTAAAACACCGTACCTGGCCCCAAAATACTTTTTCATAGCCTAGAATTTCCCCTAAATTCCAGTCTCATGTTTTCAACCTCTCATTATCACCACTGAGATATGTAAAGATACCACAAATGTATTAATCATGTCATTTATTTCCTTTTGGGGCAATGTAATCAATGAGTAGTTTTAAAAATGCAAAGTTCATTTGTCACCTACTTTTGAAAATGTACCAATAACTTACCAATAATCTCAGGCTAAACTTTATGTATTTAGCATGACCTAAAACATAATCTTACCATTGCCTACCAGTAGACCTCATTAAATATACTATGTCCTGCATTCTTGGAATTCTGGCTGTATAGTACTGATCATATTTTAGTTACTTGAACACTACTTTTTCTCAACTGCATGCTGTTCTCATTGGCTGGAACTCATCCCAAGTCATGTCTTCCTTTCATCTTTTTAAACTCTCTTCCTTAGGTTTCAACTCAAATAAATTTTCACTACGAATGACTTTTCTGATTTCCTATTATCTGATCTAGAAGTATCCTGTTTCTGTTTTCTTTGGCACTTCTAACAGTTTTGGTTATAAATTGATGTATGTGCTTAGTGACTATTTTATGCTACTAACCTGTAAAAACCAATAAGTCCACAACCACATCAAATTTGTGCATTTCTGTTTCCTTGTTGCTGTCATCAGTGCCTGACACACAGAAAATAAATGAATGAACAGATTAATATTGTGTTAGTATACAAAGTATATATCACAGTTAACCCATTTAATAACTTATTTAAGACACGAAGACACTTAATAGTATAGTCTAAATAGCATAGGCTTGAAGACAGGAAGTTACAGGATCTAATTTAACCTCCACCACTTCTTTACTGTTTAACATTAGACAATTTATTCAACTCTTTGGGTATAAAGTTCCCCATATTTATTTTGGGATTAATATTAGCTCTCCTTTCAAGTGTTTATGTGTCTTAAATTCAATGATGAATATAACTCCCAGTAGACAGCTAACAATGTAGCACAGACAGTTTTAAATATATATATATATATTTTTTTTTTAAAGAAAGTTGCAAGCAATCATTTAGTTCTTTCATAAATTTCAGAAAATAGTTAAATAAATAAAAAATGTTTATGCCTTGATAGAATAGACTTTCAAAGTTGATATTTAGCTTAAGAATTTGAATGCAGTAAGCCCAGTTTAGAAAATAACCAGTCTGTATTGCAACAGCATACTTGTTTAACATTCATTGTATTATTTTAACTTTCTAGAATTTTCATTCTCCAAGTATTTTTTTGAAATACTTAAATTAAAAACTTAAACTAAAAAGTATTTTTTTCATAAACAATTAGAGTTACATATGGTTATCTATTTAAACCTATTTCACATTATTCGACATATAATAATTAGCTCCCAGTTTTATTAGCATGCTTTTGGCGATTTAAGAGCAATATCATGAAATAATACATTAAAGTCAGTTTATTTTGCAGAAGTAGAAACTGAACTAGAAGGTAAAAGTTCACCTTGGATTTTGAATATTGACTTGGAGTTCAACATCTTTGGATCCTGAGACTGGAAACAGTGATATGACCTTGACCAGTCCACAATCCACTCCATGTCTTTGAGTCTCAATTTTAACAGAAATCATTTCATGGGATTGTTGTGAGACGTGAAGAGAAGAGTTCCCGTAAAACACTTAAACTGTGACTGAAAATTAGTATAAAGTCCAACAAATGTTGGCGGCGGCAGCTGCATTGGTGCTGTTGATGTTGGTGGTAACTTGGAATGTGTGAAATATTATATATGAAGCTCCATTCTGCTGAGGATTTGTGGGATTGAGCAGGGAATGAAGACTTAAAAAATCATAAGATCAGAAGGGTTTATGTCCAATAAGCATCTTTGAAAGTATAACTTTTAAATAACAGCAGTATTTCTGGACAGAAAGGTAATTTGGAAATTGAGGAAGTCAAACCGTGACTTATTTCCTCGTAAATTATTGTTTTAAACAAAATATATTACCCTTTGTCTCTTTTTCCAGAAACATTCAAATAGATGCATTGATTATGATGATGCTTTTATGAAGCATGAATATCTAAAGTGAGCTGACTATAGCTTAAAATGATAATAAAGTTGACGTTGCTGCTTACCTCATGAAAAGAGTTATTTTGGCTACTTAACATAAAACTGAACTTATCTCATCCCAGAAATACATCATAAATCATAGAAGCCATACATATGTCTAAATAATGTTTCATTAAATGCCTCATTTTATTCTTCATTTCTCAGATGAACTTTTAGCTTCTGACAAGAACTCTCATTTGTACTGGACAGTCATAAAGCTCTATCTTCTTTTATTTATATTTTACAATTTCTCAGCAATATTGTCTAATTAGCTCTAAGTTCTGACTTCACATTTCGAATAGCTTTTCTTTATCCTTAAGGGATAATTAACACTGGATTGATACTAATAGCTAGTATCTATTTGTGTTACCCAAACAACAAGTATTTTTATCTTTGTTTGACCAACTGCCTATTGTAAACCACTAATTTCACTTGCATAGAGTCAAACTTCTAATTTCCTCCACATCTACCCTTTCTAGCTCAGCAGGACATGTCTCTTCACTCAAGACCATGATAGCCGTAATTTATCCAATGGAGAAGGGCGGTCAGTTGGATGCATGCTTACAAAAATCTCTGACGTTGTTCCCTACTGATCTGTCCACAAAACCCCATGGACATCTCCTGAAATCTTATTCTCTTAAAGTTCTCTTATGCTTGACTAGATTCTATAGGGTTAATGATTTTAATATAAATTTAGCATAGTTCCAACATGTCATGGGGAAAATGCAAAGGGAAATAAATTAAGACTATATTTATGAAGAGAATATAATTTTATTTACAAAAATGACTAACAAGAACACACATTAAAATTATTCAGCAGTTCCTAAGGGCACCATGTTGTTTATTGTAGTTTAAATGTAGCTACTTAAGCTTAGCCCCATTTTTTCCAGCTTTAATTCAGTGTTGATCTACTCAGATGTGTCTGGCTAAATATAAAAGGTGTCTTCAAATGCCTACTTCCTCTAATCACATGATTCAACCGAAAAAAAAAAACAACAACAGTAAAAATCACCGAATCTCCCACAACATTTTTCAATTATTAAATAGGAAATCATGACAATATCAGAAGTATGCTAAGAAAATGTACTTTGATGATAAGTATACACAGATAAGTGAATTGGTCAATGCCAACTAATACATGATAAACAAATTTTGTTCCAGTAACTGAAACAAAATGTATGCTTTTAGATTTGTAATCACTGACTTGTGTTTAGGCCTTTTAATATTATTTTTAATATCTTTATTGGCATAGCATGGATTATTTCACTTGGAAAGCATTATGAGGATACTGGGAAAAGAAGTTCTTCGGTTGGTTCAGGCTGTGATGGAAACAGAACTCACACCTCAATCCTTGTTACCTACTGGCAATGCCTCAGTGAATATCTGTACCAGAATATGACACTGTACAAGCGAGGAAGAATCATAATTAGTGCATCGCAGATGTTAGAGAAAAGCCACAGTAACATGGCAAATAAATAATTTTGACTTAATTGTTAGTTGTTAGGTTCTTTGTTCAGTAGAAATTCAACTAAGAATGATGTGAGCTTAGGGGTCCATCATCAATTAGGTGTCATAAGATTTGCCTATCATAAAGACAGATATGACGAGTGATGGGTTTCAGGACATGCTAACCCCAAATAGGACACTTTGGCATACTGAATATTTTAAGTGGAAGGAATTAGAGAAACAGCACCTACAAAAATATCTCTGCTACCTTCCCCTGTCCTTTCTTGGAACAGGTCATAAAACTTAGGAAAGATTTTCTGAATTTCCTCTGAAGAAAGTCCTAAGATTCTCAGGTGAAGAGATACTCATTCCTGAGGATTATCATTTCTGGAGATTCAGAGACACAAGAAGCTGAAAGAACAACACTTCCTAAATTGTTTCCCGTTTATTACTTTCGGATCATACCCCCTTTGTCCTGTGATACATCTCCATGATGCTCTACTCATTATCAAACCTAGTATTAAAAAAAACCCTCAATTTTAAATGTTTGTTTCATCCCCATTTCTTAACAAAGGCTTTTATGTCACATACATTTGAGATGAAGTAAATGTATATGCTTTTCTCTTGTTAATCTGTCACTGGCCACAGGTTTTCCAATGAACCCAATATGGGTAGAGGGAGAAATATATCTCTCCTCTGTACCAGTGATATTTCAACATGAAGTGAAAATAATATGGAAAGAAGAGAAGCCAGGTGTGGTGGCTCATGCCTGTAATCTCAGCATTTTGGGAGGCAGAGTCACGAGGGTCACTTGAGCCCAGAAATTTGAGATCAGCCTGAGCAACATGGCAAGACCTCATCTCTACAAAAAATACAAAATTAAATCAGCCAGGCATGGTGGGTCACACCGGTAGTCTCAGTTACTTGGGAGGCTGAGGTAAAATGATTGCCTGAGTCTAGGAAATTGAGGCTGTGATGAGTCGTGATTGTGTCACTGCACTCCAGCCTGGGTGACAGACTCCTACAAAAAAAAGGACAGGAATCTAAGAAGGTTATGCAGGCACAGCTAAATCACATGAGGACATGACTCACATTCCCAATTCCATCTATTCTTGCTGTACCGGGGCCTTTCTCTAAAACCACAACCATGGCTCCCTGAGTCCCCAAACTCAAACCCAGAGAGTGACACGTGTTGATGCTATCCAAACAGAGACAGCTGTGACACCATATTTAGGTGACTCTAAAGGACAAAGGAGAAGGGAAGTGTTCCCAGTAAGAGGAATTTCAAGCAATACATTTGGTTGTCCATTTTCTCTGAAGGAGAGAAGACATGAAGAGGGAAACTATTCCTTTCTCCTGTCCCTGGCAGGTAGGCAATCGGGGATTCTGCTCACTGAGGCTCTGAAATATGGATTCTGAGACAGTTATGCAAAGATTCAGAGGCCAGTTAGAGGTCATTTGGGCCCTGTGTTGGAGTCAAGCATACAGAGGCAGCAGCAGCAGCAATGAGTTTGTTGAAAGTATGGCATTCGCATCAGGCAGTTTCTCTGGGTTGTCCTGCTCTCATGGGTCCTTGCCCAAGTCTAGTTCTACAGCATGCTCTTAAATTCCATGATCGTGAAGACCCCTTTCTAAATATGACTGTGTTTTTTAATAACCAGAGTTAGTGTTTTGAAGTTGAGACATTCAGATACATTGTTATTTGCCTCTCTAAATAAATTGTTTTTTTTAAATTCACCCCGTTACAAAGATTTTTTTGTTTAAGCAAACTTAGTTGGCTCCTGAACATTTTCTTATACGATATATAAAATCCAGTTTTAGTAAGATCCCCAATAAGTCAGTTTAACAAGAACCTGCCACTATTGACATCTGATCCTCCTATCCTTTTTTTTATTTTTAATAATCAATATTTTTTATTATGATACTGTGGGGTACAGTTAAGAGTTAGGTATACAGATATGCTTCGTTCAGGCACCCTTGTTGATAAAAGGTGTCTCCCCATCCCCAGACAGATATTGACTACCGTTAATCCCATCTCCCTTCCCCTCCCCTCCCATAGTTTCCCACCACTGTCAGTCATTTTCTTATAGTAATATGTTGTATGTTCAAGGTTCTCTATATGAGTGAGAACATGTGATACTCAGATCTTTGTTTCTGTGAGAGGTCACTCAGTATTATAGATTCTAGTTCCATCCAGGTTGCTGCGAAATTCATGATTTTGTTCTTTTTTATGGTGAAAACTCTATTCTAACTCTTTCTCTGCTACTTACGGGGAGCATGCAATAGCCAATGCAGTGAAATGTTCCATTCAGTGATCTTCTATTGGAAGTTTAGCTTTCTGAATTTTATTGCTAGTTCCACACAGCTAAAGGCATGTTTTTAATTCTTTAAAGGGAAAACTGGGTATTTTGAATTCTATTCATTTAGTAAAATATAGGCACATGGCTCTGCCAAGTTCCATTCTGAAACTAATTTGTAAATCTCCACCAGTTGGAGTACTAATGGCACACATACTTAAGGTAATGTTGACTGCAACATGGAGTGCCAATCTCTTTATTGATGTAAACAAGAGAAGCTTTGCTACTTAAAAAAAATAAGCAGCAGCACTATCACAAAATAAAACAATCAGGTGCTAATTTGTTTCTTCGCCTGCCCTAGATGCCACTGTATGTGAGGGATTATCATGGAAAATACATTCTTGCTAGAATTTGGAGCCTTTAGGCATTTGATGTGCCAATTGCCTTCACTTGGTTCTAGTCTGTAATTTATCATTGGAGTGTCCTACCCTGCTCAAATGCGCCCTTTGTGGGCAGAGGCAAAGCTAATATACTTTCCAAGTGTATTTGAATTGCTTCAATAAATCACAGCTGCCACTGTAAGCAGTTTTATCATTTGCCAGAACAATAAGTTATCATCTTGCCTTATACATGCAATACTCTCCAAGACTTTTATTTGTGTAAATTGTAATGCATCATAACCCATTTCCTAAAATGCAATTAGGAAGCTCATTATATTGTATTTGTGTGTATATACACACACAAATACAAGAAAGTATTCCTAGGAAATAATGTAAGCTCACCAAGAAATTCTCCACTTTTTATTCTATTTATTTTATAGTAACAATTTATATATTTATTATTATATAATGGTGTAAGCATTAACTGTTTGCAATTGAAGTTAAACTTCATTTAGCTCTTTACTGCCTCAGAGTCTCCATGAAAGCAGTCCACAAAGAGATAGGACTAAGCACACATTGTTCCTGTTAGGTCTCCCATGCATGAGATGGAGAAATCAATGTTTAACATGTTGTCCATGTCTATCAACAACTCTATAGACAGCCATTTCAATAAGTTAAACTACAGAATCAAATGTTTGCTCATAGTGATCTCTGGGAATGACTTCCAATTTCACCTTATTTTACAATGACTAAATCCAAATTCAAAATGCACCTGATTTGAATCTTTAGACTCCTGAAAAAGAAAATGAATTATATAACAGTGGCATGTTAGCATGTCTTAGGTTCCCAATAAAGAAAATATAATCTAATTTTAATACTGTTTCAGGACTCTATTTAGTATAATAGACAATAAAGTGTGCTCTTTTTATTGGCTTGACTAAAAAACTGCTTAATATTTATAAACTAATTTGCCATCATTTCTTACATGATAAGAAAATAATTTTGTTTGTAATTGCCTCAATAGTTCACTCCAAGCAGAGAAAAAAAAAATCTATAAAGAAGCCAGGTTTTATAATTAGAAACTAATTTATTTGTTTCAAAGCCAAATGTTTTCCCATGCACGTTGTAATATTTGAACTATCTTTAATTCTTTCTACATTTATTATCAAGGAGAGACTTATATGTCCTGTTGTAGAATTTCAGATTTTTCCACTTTGCTCTCTCAGGTTGCAATGGATGCTTATTTTTATGTTAAACTACTCAATAACCATTATTAAGAACTTTGTAAAACCCCTGTCCACACCTGATTATAAGATCTCTAAACCAGTGTTTCACAGTGTCAAGGCGGTGGTCCCATTATATTTCTCTCTCTCTCTCCATATATGTGTGTGTGTGTTTACCTATGTGTATATATATTTATATAATTATATATGTATATCTTTAAAAAGTATAAATTAGCTTAGACTGATAAAGTAGAAGTTGGCAATCTACACAGCCATGCATCAGGCTGCAATAACAGACACAGATTATGCCAGGCGCAAAATTAATGGGAAACAACGTGTCTCCTCCTAAGAACATGTTGCAGCTGTAGGGTGTCATAATAACATTATTTGAGGATATTTGACTACTTAGACAAAGCACCAGGCCCACCAGTCCTTAAACATCATTGTTCAAGTCGGCATCAGAATTATCCCATTTCATCAGTATGCAACCCATGATTTTTACGTTCTCATTACCCCTACTCTCTTATATAGCTTCTGGCTCAACCATCTAACTCCTTGCCTTTTTGAGGCCTAACCTATGCAAATCCACCCCAGTTCTAGGCTCATATCTTGCGTGTGTGTGTGTGTGTGTGTGTGTGTGTGTGTATATTTGTGAAGTAAAGAAAGGATGGAGAGAATGGGATAGAGATAAGGACTCAGATTCTCCCTTCTTTCAAGTATGTAGAATTTTGCCTCTCTCCTTCCTATTTCCTCTTTTTACCAGACCCTCACCTCATTCCTTTTATTTCTTGAGTCTACAGAGGGGAACTTGTTTCCTGTTCTCCAGAATGGATTAGCTGGCAAATTCTACTCCAAACAGTAAGTGGGATATGGGACATTGTCTAACATTAAGCTATACAGAGTCTGTATCCTTTTCTAGAAAACCAATCATTTATGGGACTACAATTATTTTATAAATGCCCATTTTAAACGAGAAAAAATGGCTGGCATTTGGTTTATGCTGTATCATTACTTTTAATAGCAGTGTGTCTTTGAAGAAAAGAAATACACACACACACACACACACACACACACACACACACACACAAAACCAGAATGCCTTTATGGATGATTGTTTGCTTCTATAAGGAATCCCATTCACAAATTTGCTTTTTACTGAAAATTCCATTTTAGTATGTTGACTTTTACATTTTTTTAAGTGCTTAATTGGACATGACTCACTCTAATTTGTCTTTTTGTTGAAAGGCCACCTGTACCCTTTTCTAAACTATTACCTTACTACAGTGCTATTACTATAATCATTTTATCATTAAGTGCTTGCTGTTTATTGTCACATTGCCAGTGTGTTCTTTAAATGCTAGCATGACTTTTTAAAATTCTAAATTCATCTTAAAAAATGATTTACTAAAGAATTAAGAATGTTATATGTTAAAGATATTAAAAAGGGCTAGAATATAGGAATTTCTCCTTTGGGTGTCAACCTGTGTTAAGCCTAAGCCTAAGTGAAAGATAAAAATACATAATTATAAATAATACCTGAGTAAATTTATATTTCTCTCTCTCTCTCCCCCCCCCGTGCTCTGTACTCTGTAGATATATATATAGAGACAGAATATATCTATATAGATATATATATGTAGAGAGAGAGAGAGATACATATATATGCATGTATATGTTTACATGTGTATATATATTTATATAATTATATATCTATATCTTTAAAAAGTAAAAATTAACTTAGACTGAGAAAGTAGAAACTGGCTATCTGCACACCCATGCATCAGGCTACAATAACAGACATAGATTATGTCATCTGAAAAATGAATGGGAAACATGTCTTCTCCTAAGAACACGTTGCAGCTGTAGGGTGTCATAATAACTTTCTAATTTGAGGATATTTGACTACTAAACTCTTATTCACTAAGAAATCTTGTTCTCTGAAATCATGGAATTCAAATATTGCTGACTAAAGTTATATCAGTTAGCCTGGAGGATCTGTGTTACTATAACATAGAGTAGCACCCTTGATTTACAACCCAAGGGAAGAACCCGGGGTAGACATTTCTGCTCACAAGGTTCCGATCTGTCTTAACTTTCTAGTTCCGAAGGTAAAAGTACCATTAGTCAGCTACACAGTCCAGATGGCATGTTGATTCCACATAGCCCTACTTTGCTTTAAGCCTACAAAAATACTGTTTTATTTAAATGCCATCTATGCTTCCTATTTCCCACAATTTTTTGTTGTTGTTGTTGCTGAGATGCCTTATGATTTCTTTGCTGTACTGCTTTCCTCACTGCAATGAGCAATAATTTGTCAGCCTACAGTTTCACTGGTATCTTGTTGTTGTTGCTGTTGTTGTTGTTGTTGTTGTTGTTGTTGTTGTTGTTAAATTGGAGACATGGTCTCACTATGTTGCCCAGGCTGGTCTTGAACTCCTGGACTCAAGCGACCCTCCTGCCTTGACTTCCCAAAGTACTAGGATTATAGGCATGAGCCACCACATCCAGCCCAGTTTTGTCCTTGATCTCAGACTGATGGGGCTAAGACAATCTTTATCTGTCCTTCCAAGCCCCCTTGATGAGAATTTGGAGCAAACTTCCTTTGCTACCTGCATAGAGAGGAACACATTCCTGTAACTAAAACCATATTAGTTTGCTAAAAACCAGAAAAGGTCATTTGATAAGGAGCCATTGGGGAGGAAGTAGAGTCACCACTTAGAAAGGCATATGGTGGTTTGACTTGAAAATCGACAAAAATTTAACACTAACTATCAAAATTAAAAAGTAGACAGCTCTTATGGGACTGTGGGGTATATAGCCCAGGAAGATGAAGAGGCTTCACAATCCAGATGACTCACCTCTTAAATTTGCCACTGTTAATGGAACACATTACATCAGTGCAAATCTAAAGGTCACTGAAATGTTTCTCTATCACATTTGTTGACTACAGAATACTCATCTGAAAAATATTTCTTTTCTTGTTTTCTCTGGCATAAAATCCAGATCTATTTTATATGACGTTCTGCTTCTCAGCATATCCCAAAAGTAAGCTTCTAAATCCTCTATAAGAGAAGCACCTTTAGTCCGATGGATGTCTAAAATTACTCCTTTTGCTCATTTCTTTCTTTTTTCTTTTCTTTTTTCTTGTCTTTTCACCAGCTTGTCCTGGGAAAGGGTGGCTTGGTTTTACCAATAGTAGTTTATTTAAGGGTTTATATTAGTAAGATTGTAAAATGACTCTTAGCCTTGGAGTTATTTGATACTTTTAAAGCTCATGCTGCCGCTACTCTTGGCCTTTTATCTCAATGATCTAACAACAGAGAATTTTAAATAGCATGTGGTTCTATTTATGTATGTATGTATGTATGTATTTTTTACCACAAACAGCATTTACTGTTTGTAGTCAGTTGCTGTCACATTTTTAGAAGCCCCCTGAAGAATGGTCTGGAGACATACTCAGCCTTTGGAAGTATGAATGCACTTGATTGTGAGTTGTCATTAGTGAGCAGTGACTTTGGCAACTGTTATTGATGCCACAATTGCTGAGCACCATTTTTGAACATGGTAGATAGGCCTCCCAAAGAATTAAACATAAAATGTTAATATGGCAAACAGTAGCCTGCTGCCTGTATCCGCATGCCATAACTCTTTATGCCCTAATCAAACAGTTTGTGGCATTTTTGTGATTTATGCCACAATGAGAGGCTTTGTCAGGAATCACTGCTGGAATATATCATTTTGGTCAGTGGAATGCTGTTTGATGTGATAAATAGAATGAATTACTAGCCAAGTAGGAGGACTCAGGTTTTCCAAAGTACTGCAGGACAGTGCCCATCAACACTGGCAAAACATTAAGGTCATGAATGGAGGGAGCTGGGGGAGTCACCCAGTATTCTCACATTTGGAGAAACCAAAGTACAGCAAGTTATATGCCTTGACCAAAGTCAAAGAGCTCAGCTCATCTATGAATGATCTGAGGCTTCACTAAGAGAAAATTTTCTTTCTGTTGTGTTGAGAACTGCCCATGCCTGGGACCTGGAGTCCCGCTTGACCAGCATAGGAAGTCAGAAGTGTTGAGAGTCACAGATATTTTCAGCCGGGCCTTTTCACCAGTTCCTCTTACCTCTAGGCAAATTGATGTCCACTGCCTCTTATACCTGCTGCTTCTAGGTTCCACTCTTTAGAAACAAGATGTCCATGTGAAATGTTACATAGTATCAGGAATGAATGATGTCTTATCTATCAACATTCATTCAACAATGACACAGTACATTTATTAGGCATCTGCTGTGTGCAGGCATCGTACTACACAGAGAACTTTAGGTAAATGGGAACAATGACACAAAGATAAATAATACAGAAGTGTTTTAAGAGAATTATAGTCAAGAAGGACAGGAAAAGTGACTTAAAATTGTTGCATATTCATACAAAGTGTTTGTAAAGTCCTCTGAACTAAAGTATATTCAGATCAAGAGGTTTTTGTTTTGTTTGCTTGTTTCTTCTTAATCATGTTAAGATAGACTGACTGTAACAGACTCTGAGAAAATTCGATTCACATCAGGCAAAATTCTTTTTTTTTTTTTAACAACTTAATATCAGTTTTGGTTCAGGCTTAATATACTTACAAAATATCTTTGTAAGTAGCAAATGTAGCTGTTATTTGAAGTCATTAAAGTTCTAAATTTGGCTGCAGCTGGTTATTGCGCCCAGTCAGAAATGTAAACTTTGATGAATTTGACAAGCTTAATTTGAAGCATTTGTGAGCATCTGTTGAAGTATCCAGTATCAGTATCAGTTATTCTTGGAAGTGCAATAAAAAGAAAGGATATTTTAATGGGAAAAATGTTCCAGAGCTATAAAGAAAGTGTCATATAATTATTTACCTTATTGTCCCAATGAAGCAGTTGTGTTTGAATTTTAGAATGTTAGATTCAGAAGAGGTCTTAAATAGGTCAAATTTAGCACAGACTCCTAGTTTTGCAGTCATATTAACAACGAGGAAGCTGAGGCCAAACAAGAATAAGTGACATGCTCAGAGCCTTACAACAGAGTACAAAGTTGTGAGCTAACATTCAGGATGTCAAACAATTGGTCGGTGCTCAGTTCAGCAATCCCTGTTACAGAAGCCAAGTATGTTGCATTGAGAGGTGAGTCAGCATCCTCCTGGGTGAATCCCAAAGTCTCAGATTCTCTATCCACACTTCCCTTATGCCTTGTTCAAAGCCAGCATGTTTTCATTCTGGTCCAATGAACTCACTCTACAAGATATAATCCTCCTCTCTTTTTATTCCACTTTATTTTGGGCAGTCATCTGTGTGGCGATCACAGATTTCTTAGTTGCAGATAAATTAAAGAGCTTTGGATGCCTGAAAACAGCTGCCCAGGCTTTGCCTGGGTTGATGCATTGATGTCAACCTCAGAGTGCAGGGTGCGTGCCAGAGCCTGGATCAGCTGCTCTTCCAGAATTGCACTCCTGTAACAGAGCCTGGCATTATTAGGTTGCAATTATTTTTGCCTACACTGGGCTGGTCTTTATAGATATTTTACTTTTTATTAAAGTGAGATAAAAAAGGATTTTGTGCTTTGAAAAGCAGCTTTTTTTGGCCATATCTTCAGCATAAGCATTGCATTTCTTATTATTCATAGGACTCAAAACAGTGTCCTGAAAAATGAGTAAGAAGCATTTCATTCCAAGGATAGACATATTATTAGACTATGACTCTTTTTTGGTGAACCCTAGGGGTGGTATATTCTTAGCAGCAAGTAAATTTCTAACCTCAAATCATTTTCTTTTAATTGTGATCACAAGCAACCTGGATGCTCTCAATATGCCCAGACAGTGTGTAAATGTGTTACATGACTTAATCTTCACCCCAACCCTCCAAGATTGATATCATCAATTGTATTACTTTCCCTATTCTAAAGATGATGAAAACAGAGGTTTGACAAAAGGAAGTAACTGTTCAAGGAGTCTGTCTTGAATGCTGAGTCTTTACTATAATATATTGCCTCTGATGACTTGACAATTTGAGCCTACAAAATTAAACTATAATTATGCTTGCTTCCTCTCCTCCCCCAAAAAACGTTTTTACAGTGTTAGGATGCTTGCATCCACTGAGACATCATTAGATGTGTAGTCATGGGTATCAGGTATCAAATAGCAGCTCTCTCACTGCTAGGTAAAGCAGTTGTAATCATTTATTTTTAAGCTACTCAACTATGTCCTTCATCATGATCTTGTTAATAATGCCAGACCACTTAGGAGTTATCGTTCACGAAATTTCATCATGTAAGCCTTCCCAGGGCCCTCACCTGCTGAAATACCAACTTCCTTTAATTAAAATTGTATTCTCAAAAGAAACAGCATATATGTGTTGTTTAGTTAGTTAATAATGAAACTAATTATTGTGCTACATCCTGGGCTACATCTATTTTAAATATGAGCACTGATAGTTTAGTGTTCTCTGGCATCATCACCAAGGCATCATCCACTAAGCTGATGTTTCTGTCAGGAGACTCTGAAGACTCTGTTTTAACAAGACACCTTTGTAAGGCAGTTCTGTGCCCTGCTTTTGCTGTAAGTCGTATTGATGGTGAGGTACAAAGCTTAACTGCTCAGATAAGTGTTCCTTGTGACTGTAGCTTTAGTACAACGGAGAACATCCCCAGAAATGTGCTTACTGACTTAACAGCAGATTAAAATGTATTTGCCACTGGGCTCAGTGGCACATGCCTGTAGCCTCAGCTACAGGAGAGGCTGAGGTGAGAGGATTGCTTGAGCTCAGGAGTTCGGTTCCAGGCTGGGCAACATAGAAAAACCTTGTCTCTTAAAAACAAAATAAAAAATTCCTAGATGACAAACATTATTTTTAAAATATGGCTGGAAATATTACCATGTGAGAAAAAATTTGAATGATATACTTTATACTTTGGGATGTCCGTATCAAGCCAGGTTCCCACCTACATATAACTCACAAAAACCTCTCCAAGCCATTGGTTTCTCTTTTGGATCTACCGTAGATGCCTGGACTTTTTTTAAATGACATGGAATTGCTCTTGATCAATGCATATGTATTCCTGGCATATTCCTCAAGCTCACCCTTCCCCTCTTCCATCCCCTTTCAATACTTAGATTTTGTTGGTCCCACGCCTTGGGAGGCTGAGGTGAGTGGATTGCCTGAGTCCACGGGTTCGAGACCCGCCTGGGCAGTTTGGCGAGACCTCATCTCTACAATAAATCAAAAAATTAGCCGGGCGTGGTAGCGCGTGCTTGTAGTTCCAGCTACTTGGAAGGCTGAGGCGGAAGAATCGCCGGAGCCCAGCAGGTCGAGGCTGCGGTGGCCGGGAGTGGCCACTGCACTCCAGTCTGGGTGACAGAATGAGACTCCGACTCAAAAAAAAAAAAAAAAAAAGAAAAGAATCTTGTTGGAAACCTTTATTGAGAAGTGGACTCCATTTGAGTTGCATTATGTTTAAATGATAAAGAATGATCATTGTTTATCTTCCCTGCTAGATCTGGGGTTATACATTCTGGATTTTTGTGACTGGGTTTATGGCATTCCTGAAACCAGGGAAATTTTATGCAAAATGCTTTTGAAGGTGTCTGGATACAACTGACTAGAAAAAAGTTCAACGCTTTTATCAGATTTTTAATGTGATTCATATTTCTTCATAAATATTAAATGCTAGTGCCCTTGATGAATAATCTTTCTCAGCGGTGTCTATTTTTTTGGCCCTGTTTTCTCCCTTTTAAAGACTAGTGAGGAAATTAAGCAGCAATTCCTAAACTGTGGACTTTAGTGTTTCTAGGAGCTCCTGCTACTAAAGCCAGTAAATATGCCCATTTAAAGACTGATACATCAAATTAATATAACCATTCTCTCCCACGCCACCTCACCCTCCAAAAAATAATTTTGAAGATGTGCTCTGAGTGGGTTGATGGTAGTAGAATTTGATAAGTGAGCATGCCATGACTCTGTCACTCATTCCTGTTGACACTGTTTTGTACCTAGTTATCTGCCAAAGTGTTTTAAGTAGCTGTAATTCTAGACCCTACATTGTTTTTCTTATATGTATAGTGAACCATTGGTTAAAGACAGAAAGAAAAAGAGAAACAAATGCTGAAATGCAGTTTATGAGACATACAAAATAAATAACATTTCTCTGTGTTTGTTTTAATAAAGTATTCACTATATTTATAAAAATGTATCCTTGTATGCATACACATGCTAACACATATGTATGTACATATGTATGTAAAGTTATACATGGTTGTGTATATGTATATATATATGTATATATATATATATGTCCACTATATAACTTATCATCTGAATCCATATCGTTGAGAAAAGGAGGGGCTGTTTATAATTAGGCTAGTCCACAAGCATTAGCAAACACATATGGTCACCAATATAAAATTGGAGAATTCGCCTCTATTATTATTTTTAATGTTAGAAATAAGGAAGGTAGATTTTAATTTTCATTATTTGCAATGTATTTTACAATGTATATTAAATAAAAGCTAGTGATTGAAAATGAATAAATGCATCTCCAATTTTAAAACAGAAAAATGGTGACATTTATGTTCAATTTGCCTTTTTAAAAGAAAGAATAAAGACTATCTATAATCTATAATGTGTTTTTTGTGGATAAGTGCTTGCAGTGAGCAGCATGGATCCTTTTGTTTTATCTCATCAATTGGAAACAAAACACAAAGATCACCATAACAAGCTAGTTGACTTTTAAATGTGTAAAAGCGTAACATTTCCAAACATCAAATTGAAAAGCAAGTTTTTAAGATTGAGAAATAACTTAAAGGTACCAAAATGACAACATGGAATTGAATTGTGAAAAAACTGCTCTGGCTTCATGAAACAAAGACTTTTGAAAAATAAATATGTATTGGTTGGGAAAAAAAAAAAAAAGAAAAGCAAGTTTTTGTCTACTTTGGTACTTTAACGTGTCTTTAATTTCATGTCCATTGTACTACTTACTTGTTTCCCAAATCCCAACATTTCAAAAGGTATCAGTTCACAAACCCTGATTTTTTTCTTCTGACATAGATAAATAGTAATTAAATTAAACGTTATGCATCATTTGTTAATGGGAAAAAGTAATATTGGTCCATATATGTTATGAATATCATTAAACATTGCATTTTTTAAAATAGTAGAATATCATCAAATGACATGTTAATTGAAAACATGCTTTCTTCTTTTAAAATCCTTTGCTCAATTATTTAGCACACAATTACAAAGTAGTTAGGTTAAAAATATTGGTGAAATGCAAGTTTCTTTGTACCTATGCAAGGGACTCAGGTGTGCTAGGTGCAGGGAAGCATTGCAAGACAGTTAGTCTAACAAATTAGGAGACAGGCCTTTAGTGAGAGCAGCTGGCCAGAGGAAGCAGGGAAAGGGGCAAATGCTTTGTGTCTTTTTTGAGGACGCTCCATTTAACAAGTCACCAGAGAAAGACTGAAAGTCACCTGCTTGAATCCAGAGTGTACTCACCACTCTTTTGCTCTGACATTGCTTTTGATGAAGGGGCACTCTCCTTTCCCTGAGGGCTTTGATGGGGAAAAAGGTAGCCTATGGAAGGTGCAAGTTTAGACTTGATTAGGAGACAAAAGACATAGGGGAATTGGGTTTGTTTCCTATATGGGAACAAGAAGGAAGCCTCACATTTCTGAGTTCTTGGTGATACAAATGGTATAGAGTTTCTAACTAAGGAATACAGCAGCCTAACTATCCTAAAGTTACGACCTAGAAATTACAGTTCTACCAGGGTGAGGAGTCTGGGCCCACATGTCTTTCCAAATGTTTTCTGCCTGGACATCTGCTCCCTCATTAGAACCAACTTGTCCTTTCCACTCCCTGCTGTGCTGGGTGTTTTGCTTACCTTCACATTCAGGGCTGCTTCTGCTGCTTCTGCTGCTTTTGCTTCTAGAGATGACAATTGCTGTATAATCCAAAGGCAGAAAAGCACATTCATGACCCCCGTGGTCCCTTCCATGTGGATGGCACATAAAGACTGTGCCATAGCTCTTGTGGAAATTTTGAGTGCTAAAGCCTGGACATTGACAGCTGGAAGAATTAGTTCCAGGATTCGTGTTTGCTTGTTTGCTTTTGGCAGGTGGGCTATTAACTTGGTACTATTAACACCCAGTCTGTTCTTCATCAAAGGTATAATTCTGGAGAGGGCGAAAATACTCCCATTTACTGAGCACCACTTAGAGAAAACTAATGTCAACTAAATGCCATGCGCTGAGGACGTCTCATTACTTGATATCTACCTGACCTTCACAACCCCTGAAAAGTTGGAAATTATTTGCTCTCAGTGACTAGGCAAGAAAAACAAAGCTCAAAGATATTAGGCAACTTATCAGAGTCACAGAGTCAATAGGTTGGAAGAGCCAGTGCTCAGCTCTTTCTGTTTGATTATGGAGCTTATGATTTTTCCATTAGAAAACTAAAACTTTTTAAGATTTAACTCCAGAAAGCTACTGAAGTCTCATTTAAATGTCCCTTTATACTATTCACCTTGCTAATGGTTGCTATAAATTTATGAACAAATGAGGGCTAAATGTAATAAGCTTGAGGCTAATAAAGCAAATATCCTTGCAGAATTGCAGGGACCAGTTAGGGTCATTGTAGAAAAAACAAGATTGTCCTATTTTCTTTTTCATTTTCCCTGGAATAGTCTTCGCCCATTGTTATCTATTTGATCTCAGCCATCTGGTTCTGCAGTCAGAAAGAGAAAATGTCAAATTCAACAAAATGAGTAGTACTGCTTGAGTTGAATCATAATTTAACTTTTTTTTTCTTTGCCCTACAGGATATTTAAACAGTAACATCACTTAATAGTACTTCCTAAGTTATTATCAATTCCCTACAAACATTGCCATTTCCTCCAAATGGAAAGGCAAGCATTAGGGCCGTAAGTCAAATATTCTACCCTAATATCTGATGACATATAAATTTGAAAGTTAACATTTACTTAATTGCTGAAGCAGTCATGCTAAGTGCATTGTCTGACATATTATCAGGTGTTAAAAAGGATAATTTCTAAGGGGAAAAAAATCTATAAAACTAAGTGACAGTACTCTACTAAAAGCATTATTTAACTATTTTTTAAAATCTTCATTGGAGCTGATTGTCTCAGCAGCTTGGGAAATGCTCTCTGACATAAAAATGTATTTCTAGGCAGGGCACGGTGGCTCATGCCTATAATCCCAGCACTTTGGTAGGCCAAGGTGAGAGGACTGCCTGAGTCCATGGGTTCAAAACCAGCCCGGGCAACTTGGCAAGACCTCATCTCTACAATACATCAAAAAATTAGCTGGGCAAGGTGGCGTAGTTCCAGCTACTTGGAAGGCTGAGGCGAAAGGATCACCTGAGCCCAGCAGGTCGAGGCTGTGGTGGCTGTGAGCTGTGAGCATGCCACTGCACTCCAACCTGGGTGACAGAGTGAGACCCCAACTCAAAAAAAAATGTATTTCTGTAATCTTTGAAGAGAAAGGGCATACTGGTTATTCTGTTTGTGTTGTCTCCCATCACATAGCCATTTTCCAACCTTCTTTCCTGACCCCACAAACTGCATATCTCAGGTTCCTTTGCCCTGTGGCTACCCAAATTTTGCTAGGGGAGGACATCAACAGCAAGATATCAAAGGGTAGGGGGGGAGAGAGTGTGCAGAGAGCCAGCCAGTAAGTAGTCTTCAGGGTTCCCTTCCCACTTTGGAATGTAGTTGGTTCTGGCAGGCGGCCCCTCATCTCAGCTCCCAATGCTGGCTTCTCCCCTAAGACCTTCACACTTAGGGGAGAAAATAGTTCTCTACTATTGTTAGGTTCTGGGTGTCTTCCTTACTTGTTGGTCCCTTAACTTGCCTACTCATGTGGCAATGCTCCCTTTATTAATCTCTCTTCAGTTGAATAATTTTAGTGGAATTCCATTATCTGACAGGACCCTGAAGAGATATGGGACAGAAAATAACCAGAATACCCATGTCCTAATTCTGACACTTCTAGGATGTATGGTTGTACCCACTTCATAAAGTGCTTAGCCCTGTGAATACAATAAGGCACACAAATAAGTGTTACTGTCAGCTTGGATGGAGAAAGGACACTGCTTGCTTTCCCCTTTGAGTTAATACAACTGTGGTCTACATTAATCTACTATATAGCTTCCTCAGAATTTTGCTATGGGTAATTAACTACTAATATGTATGTCTAAACATTGGGATCAAGTTGAGCTGATAGTTTCCATAGAGATGGCTTGATTCCATTTTCCACAACTCATTATAAGGTCCTTGAACCTCCAAAACTCTTATTTTCTTTCTCCCTAATGCCCTACTCTGTGTTATCTCAGAAAAGTTCTCTGGGAGCTACTGGAATCAACTTGGTAAGCTCTAGTTCAAATATACAAGATGCATTCTCCAGGTTCTTAGTAGTGGCATGACAACAGCAGCAGAAGTGGCACATGTGTAGAAAGAACATGGCATTTTTTTTCAATTCTAGAGCCCTTGTAGACTGTTACCAATATGACACAAACATAAATCCTCAGTGTGAGCATTTAGGAAACAAAAATATGTTTCGGAGTCTGCCATATTTGGAGGAAGCACACTGTGACATATATGCCGAGGAAGTAATTAACAGAAAAATGGAATACAGTCCCTGACTTAGGAGAAATTCTGTTTGTAATCCTGTGCAAGTTGCTTTTTTAGCCCTCTAAACCTCAACTGCAGCACCCAGGGTTTGTTGGATTAGGATATCTTCAGACCCATAGTTCACACCTGCGTCAAAAGACTGTAAGCTTAGTGCAGGTCAACAAAACGTTTAGAAAAGTGAGGAATACTAGCTGTATACCTTGGCAAGAAGGAAGTGAGGGAAAGTAGGCGAGTTCTGGTTTCTTGTCTGCTTTTCTTTTAGGTGACATGGAGCTTAAGCCACAGTCACAAAGCAGCAAACTCCCAGTTACATTTTAAAACAAGGCTGAAAGCACCTAGTCTGGCTTTACAAGGGCCATCAGTTTGAGAATGTCAAACATCATTAGTCTCAGAAGCACTTTTTTCCCTCCCTCTTCTCACTCCCCTTTTTAGCCCTTTTCCATATCACCTTTCTTTTTTATCTTTATTTATTTATTGACATATCATTGCTCCATCCCAACAGCAAGAAGTGGAATTTAAAAACTGTGCTGTGTTCTTTTGATTTGCTGTTAGAAGGAACCTCTTTTCTTTCTTCCCTCCAACCCCACAGAGGCAAAGTGGACAGGAGAAAGTAGTTTTTGCCTGTCCAAATTTTTCTTTATATTATTTTGATGGTGATAAATCATTTCCCTTCTGCCTTCTCCATGCATTGGACATTCCTCTCTGTGTGCATTGCTCCTTCATCCTATTCCTTCAAGTTTTTGTTTGTTTGCTTGCTTATTTTCTATAGGGTGCTTGTGGGGCGGGTGAGAAAGGACAATTTCTTTACCCACATCAACAATGATTGTTCTTGAGGCCCTTAATGTGGAATAATTGCTAGAGAGAGATGGATAAGATATGTTCCCTTTTCTAGAGGATTGTTATCTACCTGGGAAGCAGAACCTAAATAAAAAATAAAAAGTAATTCAAGGCTATACAAGGTAAGGAGTGCAAGGAGTGAGGGAAAGGCAGCCTTGTATATTGGTCATTGTCAGGTGCACAACCCTGGTATGTGTCTTACAGAAGAGATATTAGCCCATCCTGATACTTTTTGACAAAAGAATTGTGCTCATTTTGCAGATAAGAAAAATGAGGTCAGAGAGGAGAGATAGTTTTCCTCAAAGTGTGATTTGCCAGATCCCATTTCCCACTTTGTGAGGAGAAAGATAATGCATGTGTTAAACACTAGGAATTCAAGGCAGTGTGTTTATTGGGAGCCAAGGTGCAGCAGTGATTCTCAAAGTGTGGTACCCAGACCAGCAGCATCAGCATCACGTGGGAACTTGTCAGAAATACAAATGTTTGGCCCCCAACCCAAATGTGCTGAATCAGAATCTAAATCTCTGGGAGTTAGAGCTTAGCAATTTGTGTTTTAACAGGCCACCCAGTTTGTTCAGAGGCCTGCTAAATTTGAGAACCACTGGCCCCAGATGGGAAGCAGGCAGGCAATCAGTTGTGAAGTGGGGTGAGATGGTGAGGCTGAATTGAATGGCAAACAGTGAGAATCCAAAGCTGAGATGGCAGCAACCAAAACTTGCTAGGTGTGGATGGGCCTAGCATAGTGCTCTTTCGGTGTTACTTCAGAGAATAGCCTGGTATCCTGCCAAGGATAGGATATGAGCCTGTTTCAGGCTCTCTTAGATCCAGCATTTGCATTATTTCATTCCTCTGAAGACAGAGCTCCCTCTGCCTGAGGGTTTAGACAGCTGTCTGTGCCTGGTGAGGGAGCCCCTCTGCAGCCAAAAGGGAACTTCAGGCAAAGGGGTTTGTAACCGCCTTAAGTGGTCATGGCTCCATTTGAGTGCTTATACAACTCTTTTAACCATGATGAAATGCAAGTATTACCCTTGAATGCCTTGGATTGAAGGGGAAAGTTAGCAAGTGAATAATCTGAATCATTTCTCTTCCTACCCTGCAGCAAGCCATTAAAAGAATGAAACTGCTCTGTCATGGTGGAGACAGCCTGCCCTAGAGGGATGATTGAAAGAGTCTTCAGGACAGACCATTTGTCCTTTAGTTTCATTTCCACTTTAATTATGATGAAGTCTGATTTGAGCTTTGACCATAACCTCCAATTCTAGGCAGCAGAAAAGATAAGCACATTGTATTTGTGTGGACAAAACCTGTAAACTTCTGATTGTTGTCTCAATCCAGATTAAAAACAAAACAAAACAAAACAAAAACCCTTTCAAATAACAATTTTCCATGAGGAGAGATTAAATACATTTCTTATTAGTGTTATCATAATCATAAACTAGTTGATTATGTAGATGAACAGGAAGTATCTCTTTGCTATTGCCCATGATCGTGACATCGTTCGGTGCTCAGACTCTGCTTTGGGACCATCTGTTGTAATATTGATGAATATACAGAATAACAGGAAATTGGAAGTTGCGTTCCACAATTCTAACTATAATGATGACTTTAGAACTGTTTAGTCCCAAATTCTCCTTGGAAAATGTTGATTGTAGGTAGAATATTAAGTTTATATCAAGCCCTGTTGTGTTATTATTGTTGTTTTTAATGAGCTATACATTAGATATCCAGAACTACTAGTTCATTGCTCTTGAAATGCAATAAAATGTAAGCAAGTTGACCATTTAACTTTTATGGCATCCTGAAATTTAAAACTGACTGATCATACCTACCTGAACCTTAAGGAAAAATTAGAAGAAACTTAATCCTGGAAACATTTGCACTTAGTTATTGCATATACATATGCTCAAAGAATATGTGTTGTGGTGTAACAGAAAACATCCTACGCTTGTTTCAGTTTTTTCATGGAAACATCATTTGATTACTCACTTTAGTAGATAATACAGAGCAGGTCATCTGTATCAATGAATCTGGTCAATTAATTTTCAATGGAGAGTTTGTGAGACTATGGCTTCTCATTTATCTCCAACCAGGTCTTCCCCGGGATACTGTGATTCTATATAGATTCAAGAATGCTAACCATGTTCGTAAAATAAAGAAGAGCATCTTTCCCTCAAAGTTTTGTTAAAAGTTATCACGGATAGCTTCTGCTGCCTTCTCAGAATTGTTATAGCTTTTGACTGTGGCTTCTAATAAGCTCACTGAGTTGTCTTGTGTCTTCTACCAAGCTGGCAGGGAGGAAAGACCCTGGATCAAATGAGGTATATAGTAGTAAGAAGGTGACATTGGGAACTATTAGATGATTCAGAGAGAAAATTCAGACTTTCTGTCACCCAGGTCCCAACCTTCTTGGTTGTATGCATCCCTTTATGTTGAATGTGCTATGAATCATGACAGGTTCATAGATTTTCTTACTCTTTCCCAAATTTTCTTTTTTATTCCCTTTTTTTAAACATAAAAAAAAGCTTACATTTATCCCATGTTAAAAGAGCAGTAAAACAAAGCCACCAAATCCCATCAACCCTATGTCCCCCCTCTGGTTCTCTGCCCAGTATTTTGCCTCACTGCCAGGATTCTCAAAGGAATTCTTCTTTTCTTCCTGTCTGTCTGATTTACCCAACACTGGCTTTGCTTTTGTTAGGGTTACCAGTGTTTTTTGAACTTAGGGTCTGTTTTCTTCTTTTTCTTGGCAGTTCTGCAGCTCTGGTTGTTGTCATATTTCTTTCTTGAAGCATTCCTTTCTTTCTTCTTATTTGGTATTATTCTCTTCTGATTCTTCTCCTAATTTTTCTACTACTCTTCATTCCCCTATTCAAGTTTCATTTTCTCAGCCCAATAGTTGAATATCATTGTGACTTACAACTCCATTTGTATCATCCTCTCAATCTGTACCCACTCATAAATATATGTTCTTCAAAATATCTATGTCCTGATGACTTCCAAGTCTGTGTCTCTAAGACAGGCAGTTTGCCTAAGTTCCAGATTCTTTTGTTCATCTGCCGACTGACCATCTCCATGTACTTGATCCTTCTGTATTTATGGCTAATACACTACAGTTCACTTCCTTACCCAAACCAGAACCTGAGATTTGTTCAGGGGTTTTTCCTTTCCGTCACCTCCTCCCTGCAACTCATAGATGCCAGTTTTTGACTGTTCGCATCCTACATCTCTCTTGATGTGTTCCTTTTCTCTGTCACTACCACCTTTGTTCATGTCTTCATCAGCTCAGCACTAGATTATTGCTTTTGCTTCCCACTAGTCTCTCTATGTCCAGTTATACAACCACACAGTGTCTCGTGGTGAAACTTTATGAAGTGCCTGCCCATCATTTCATTGCTCTGCTCATAAACTTTACATGGCACCTTAAATCTTTTGGCATTTTGTTCCAATTTCAAAACATGGTTTTAAAGACCTTAGGATCTGAGCCTGGCCCCATTTCTATCTTCTCCTACTTCCTCTGCCTAGTTGAAACCTACTGCTACCTCTAAATACTTGCAACCCTCAAACATGCATATTTTGCATCTCTTGTCCTTGCACATGCTGATTATTATTTGTATCTCTTTTATTTTGACTTTTTTCTACTTTACCCTACCCAATTAGAAAATATTTGCTTATCTACTAATAGTCAGTTCAAAATGATCTCCTGGAATGCTTTTCATTTTCCCCACCCACATCAGAAGTAAGTTCTCCCTCCTCAGTGATTCTAGACTTTGAGACAGTCTCCTATCGCAGTGTACTATACGTTTCTGTATATGGCCTGTCTTCACCACTTTTGTAAGCTCTGTGAAAGGTTCTTAAAGTTATTCTTACAATAAATGGCAAAGAACAAATAGTCCATAATGTTTGTGGAAGCAAGAATCAAAGTAGCAAAAATGTAAGTGAACTAAAAATGTGATTGCTTTGCATTGAACATTAGGTCAGTGGCATGCCAGGACTATCTTATGTTAGTTCACAAGAGCTGTTCAAAAATCAGAAATTTTGCCAGCTGATTTTAAGCCCTTGAAGTCAGGCATGGTAGAAACATTTACACCAGGGAAATCAGCAAGCATTACAAATCAAGACCTTTGCTTTTTAGAGCAGGCCACTAAAATTCAGGATTATAGTGCAGTCAGTTCACCCTTATGTCCATGAAACATGTGATACCTTTGGAACTCATTGAGGATTCTTTTTGACAGTTCACATTCTAAGTACCTCTCTTTGTCCTTTCTCTTTATTTCTACCACCCTGCCTTAGCCCCGTCTTCATTGTCTTTGCCCTAGATAATTACTGTTGCCTCCCAGTAGATGCTACCACTAGAAAAATATTATTAACTCTACCAATAAAACAATGTTTGAGCCGGGCTTGGTGGCTCAGCCTGTAATCCCGCGCATTGGGAGGCTGAGGTGAGTGGATTGCCTGAGCCCGCGGGTTCGAGACCCGCCTGGGCAGGCGAGACCTCATCTCTAAAATAAATCAAAAATCAGCCGGGTGTGGTAGCGTGCACCTGTAGTTCCAGCTACTTGGAAGGCTGAGGCGGAAGGATCGCCGGAGCCCAGCAGGTCGAGGCTGCGGTGGCCAGCAGCGGCCACTGCACTCCAGTCTGGGCGACAGAGTGAGACTCCAACTCAAAAAAAAAAAAAAAAAAACAATGTTTGAGTAAGAATCCTGGCAGTCTGAGTCTGGAATTGAAGAAGATAGTTACCATTGGCTACTTGGGAATAATAATGTATTGTATAATGCTTTATTCTATAAAGAGTTCACTTTTCATTTATCATAGGTTGCCTATAAAATAGTTTTCTTATGTGTAGTGATAGGTAGATTTCTACAGGTTTAATCTGTGACCATAGTTCTCATTTCAAGGTAGTTGGCCTGAGCTAGGTTACATCTTATAGCCATGAAGCAGTGACAGTAATTTGATTACAATGATGTTGACCCCATGACTTTTGACTTCATGACTATCTTGGTCTCGTCAGCTGATCAACAGCATTTTATCAATGAAAATATCCAGCAGGGGGAATATTATCATGGGGACAGTTATTAGAGCCATCTCCATCTCGACTTTGCCCCAAGCTTGATTTGAAGGAAAAGCTCCTTAATGTTGCCTCAGCAGCAGTTTGTTGCCACCCAGCCTGGTTTTAAGTATATCCATAATTAACACTGCTGGTAGAGGTGCAAGAATGCCACAATTTCTTCTAAGCCATGCAACCTCATTAAGAAAGTAAAACGTTTGTGAGTCTTTCATGCAGCCTTTCTCCCTCTGGGTTGTCGAAGCTCTCTGGATGTCAGCACAGCACTGTGGGCCAGGAAAGTTCAGAGAATTACTTCAATAATATGACAGCCTCTTCCATTTAAAATGGAATTCAATGCTGGCTTCCCTCGGAGGCATTCATTGAAATTCCGTGCATGATCCATTCCTCTAGTCATTTAACAATGTCTCTCATGTTTGCCCTGATTTAAAAAAAAAAGAAAAAGAAAAAGAAAGAAAGAAAACCAGCTTTGTATTTGCGATAACATGGATCAGGATGGTATAATTGCAGTGAAGAGGCCCCCGAGCTTGCAGTAATAGGATGGTTCATCTGATGTGTACTGCCATTAGAAAATGACCCATGCATGAATGTTCTCGGGGGACAGTAAAGAGGCTTTTAAGAATTACACTCTGTGTAGTATGAAAACTAATGAGCAAAAGAGCAAGTACGAAGGAAAACTCCTGCTTCAGGAAGCATGGCTCCACTTAGAGCCTGTCACAGCTTCCTTCAAATTCATTAGGATGGACTGTTCTTGACTGGGGTATATACTGCATTGCCTCCTTTCCTGTGCAAGCTCCTTGCAGGTCATTCTGCACCACGTTCCTAAGGAATTAAAACCACCGAACAATAATATCTGGTAAGGAAAAGAGAGAGGATGGTTGCAGAGGTTGCCAATAAATACAGTGAAAGCAGACATTTACATCAAAGAGGAAAGAAGTTATAATGGGCTTCAACATCAACAACAACAAAAATTTTGTTTACACTCTAAAAAATTATGCTATTTCACTTCATATATAAGAACAGAACAACATCTAACTATGATTTTGAGTGTAGGTATTTTTATATGTCTCTTAATTGTTTTACATGTTTAAAAATAAAAATAAAAGTCTTGTTTTAAAGATTCTGCTTAGGGTTTCAGAGTGCATAAATCAGGAGGTTTGTATAGAGGCAAAATAAAGATCCCAACTTGCTTTTAAAAGTTGACTCCACTAGACTTACATTTTCATACCTTGGTTTTATCACCTTACAGTATAAATACTCCCATACAGTTAGACAGACTCAGTAAAATCTAATGTCTCCCTTGTGCCTGAGGACCCCTCAATATAAGTGAACTGCTGAGGCTGTCTTTCACTTTACATGAGGGAGGTGTTGCAAGCAAGGAGCATTCGTTACCCCAAATCTTATGTCCTAGGTTGTTTTGCAGAGTCCCTGTGTGTCTTCTTTCTCTTACCTACTTTTATCTTTCAAATATTATGAATACTCTTTATTTCCACAGTCAAATAACTGAGTTGATCTTATATTTAATGTATAACGAAGCTATTTGTATCTTATACTTCAAGATTTTGAGATTGTTTTAAGAAAACAAGCCAGATGCGATCTCTCCAAAGATTGTAAGGAAAGTCATTATTTGGAATAGTCCTCGAAACTAAAATGGTATCAGCTGATTAGAAACTAATGAAGTTAATGAAGGGACTGGAGTTATTTTGAATAGCTCCACCCACACTCCACCCCTTGACTGGTGTCCCGCTATATGAATAACAAGCCTTTAAAACTGCTATTGAGTGATATGAGCTGGTTCTGGCAGGCAATCGTGTTTTACCTTTGATTTTCTGTTTTTCCTTTTTTTGATACTAACAAGATCTTGCTAGAAAAACTGTGGAGCATAACTCTTGTCCCCTTAATTGTTTTAACAATTGAGAAAATAATTAACACAATAAACAGCCATTGAATACCTGCCACATGAAAGCGATTACGTGAGGGGTATGAGAATTAAAAGAATGTATAAATAAATAGCACAATTTAGTGAGTAAAAGTAAGGGTGCTGAAGTCAGAAAACCACAACTTAAATTCTAGCTTTCCCTCATAGTAGCTGTGTGACCTTGATGAGTTATCATGTGGTTCTAAGTCATAGTTCTCTCTTCTGCAAAAGCTTAATAATAGTGACTGCCTCCCAGGATTGTCCTAACAATCCAGAAGAAATGCTTAATTCAGTGTTTGGCTTAGAGTAGTGATTAACAATTATAGCTAGTTTACAAATGGAAAAATCTTCAAAGAAGATGAAAATGTAGGAGAATTGGTAGGAAGCCAAGAAACAGAACTAGGCAGATAGATATTGGAAAGTGGCAAGATATACAAACTTTAAAACTTCAGCCAAAAGACAGAAAAGCCTGTCTAAATTAGAATTTTCTGTTTTCATATTCTTCACCAGCTATGCCACAGTCAAGAATGTTCTGAGCTACTTTAATTTCACCTCAAACCATGTACAGAGAGCAGAGCTTGAATTTAACATCAAGCCTCTTGCTGCTCTCTTAGGAGTTTAGAGTAATATTTGTATCTTGGCTCATCCAAGATTAGTAATTTTTATATTAAACAGATTGTTAATGCTAATCATGTGAAAAGACATTCCACCACATTAAGAATACTTCATTTAATAAATACAACATGCAAATTACACTGCTTAGACGGATTTGGGGGAGGTCATGAGAACCTACTAGCTTCTCAAGAAATTTGCTGCATGGAAATTTGCTCTCATAACTACTCCCTTCCCTGTCTTCAACCTCTATAACTAACAGCAATAGCAGAGGTAACAGAAACTCAAAAATAAAGATGACTACTTTGTCTGTTATTTCATTCGTTTTCAGAACATTGGATCTGTAACACAATACTCAAATAAGAGTTAAAATAATGTCAATCACAATCATGCCCATTTATAATCCCTAATCAATTTACATTTTGGTTTTTCATAATTGTGCTGCATCAAGAGACACATTTTTTTTTGGCTGAATGTTAACGAAATATCCTCCAAACTACAGATAGTATTCAACAACTATCGTCCTTTAGTAGAAATCCTGTTCAATTTTCAGATTTGTATGATTCAGACATTTTAAATCTTATAAACGCCTCAATCTTAGCAGAGTGTGTTATTTTATTTGCTAGGAGGCATTTGTCCATTCCTAACCCTTTTACCTTCGGAAAATAAATGACACATGTGACTCGAAAATTGAATCAATCTTGACTGAAAAAGAAATAATAAAAATAGCTAATGTCTTTATCATCTCCATAGCAAGCCTGTGGGGCAGACATTGTTGCTGCTTCAGTTTTGCAAGATGCATTATATCTTGCTAATCCTCAATAAATATGAAAAAGTGATCATTTCACAGCTAAGAATTGACAAACCGGAACACATTTCTCATTTGAATAGACAAGATAAGCAGTTGCCACCAGTGCTGCCATCTCTGCCTACGGGTGTGTTGTGTCCCTGGCAGACACTGTCGGTTCATCTTTAGGTCACCGCTATCTCATTTCTATTTGTCTATTTCTCAATCAGAGCTCAGATTCACATTCCAGACAACTACCTGTCTTAAGGACCATTTTGTTACCTATGTTCTGCGACATAATTTAAAGAAATGAGTAGCCCCAATTAAACCATTCCAGGTGTAAATTTCGTGCTCAGAGAGAGAATTGAGAAAAGAACGGGACTCATGAATATAAATTGGGCTCTCCTTACACTTAAGTTTTCATTTTGAAATTGCAGAGTATTCGCTCCCCACATAAATCCTTATTTGCCTTAAGTATGTTTACTGTGGGAACCCCAGTGCAGAGCTGGTAGCCCATTGCTATGCATAACTGAATATTAAAGTTCACAAATCATCAGGAAGTGGAGGACTGGTGAGGGAAACGCTTGCTGCAATGCAGCAGCATCTGAGCTGGCAGCAAAGCTGAGTCCTGCTCTCACGAGCTCTGTGCCTTGATTGAGAAGGGGCTACCCAGCCTCCCCACTCTTTTTCTCTCTCTGAATATTACTTGATGCGTGCTCTCTCTTCCTACCAAGGCATTCTGTTTTCTGAATGTCTTAACAGCTCTATTATTTTTCCTTCATTCAGTTTTTTGTTTCGAAGCTAGTGTAATAAATGAATCTCTTGGAGACCACCTCTGTTTTTGAACAGATGACTCTGAAAGGATGGAGGGATTTGATAAGTGAATACATAAATAATCATCAGACACTACACCACTCAATCCTCTTTCCTCCCCTCCCCTCTTCTTCTCCCCTTCCATCCTCTCTTATTTTTGTTTACATAGTAGCTGTATATATGCTGCAAAGGATCCATTTGAGGCCACCTGGGCTTTCACTGTATGATCAACTATGAGCCAAAATATTAAATGACATTTCTCTCACTTTCAACTTGTGCTTTGAATCTTCAAACAGAAATTAGGTCATTTTATATTCACAATTACATGGACTTGAGAGTGAGTACACATTGCCTGCTTATTGCTGTAGAACTAAATGGTAAGGAAGTCTGCTGGCCATAAGTTTTCTACAATCATTCCAAGCTATGCTCTTATGCATATAATAATTCATGCTGTAAAGAACTTGATGTGATTTGGAATAATGTCATAATAAAATGGTAATATAGCCACAGAATTTTCTGGGCAATTGGTTGTAGGAATTAGAATGAAAGATCTAGACAGTGAAAAACAATAGAAAACAATTTTTTGCAATTAATGTTAAAAGAAATTTCTCTCAGGTGCCTCTGCATTTGAGGCCTCCTGAAGGGCAGCAATAGCAGGAATATGGCCTGAGTCACATTTCTGGTTTCCCAAGTCTGATGGTTTTTCCATATTGTATGAACTGTAAACACTAGGTATGCAGACCTCTGTGATGATCTTCCTAGTCTTAAATAGACTTGCCAAGAATGCTAAAGGGAGGCTTTGATTGTGGACTCTGGACAGGCTATGACTGGAAGGAAGGTAGCCATTATCCTTAATTATATTCATACTATGTGGTGTCTTTACAAGAATTTGAAATAATTCAGTAAATTAAAACCCTATGAGAATGAATTAGGATGTATAGTGGGAACTTAAAACAATGGGACACATTCATAAAGGTCAAAGGGGTTACCAAGTGATGCGATGATATCTGTATACAAACTGGAATGGCTATATACTTATGATTTTTTAAAGATCGCATCATTGTTTATTCCTTCACAGTTTACAATGAGAAAACAGATTATAATGTGTCAATATTCAATACAATTTTTAAAAATAAATAATTTATGAACAATATAGAAAAGAAGGTCAAAACATACCTTTTTAAATTACTCATTGACTTTACTCACCAACTGTAAGTACAGGACAGTCCTCCCAAATTGGCCCTTTCCCAAGCTCTCTCAAGTGTTCCAAACTGAGGACATCTTGCCTCTATCTTATTTGATGAACTGAGCCAATCTTCTAATTCAGTGACAATTTGCAAGCCACATTTCCACACTATTTCTAAAATGAATGAAGATACATTTTTATATATCAAAAAATAATTAGGTAGTGTCTCCTGTACATATAATAATATAATTTTATTATCTTCAACACAAAGTTAAAACTCTCACATGCAAAGTATAGGTTATTGATTAATTATGCATATTCATCAGCTATTTTTTTAACCTTTGGTTTCAATTTTTAAAATCTGGTTATAAAACTTAGCTCAGTGTTTGTGTTAAGAAAATCTAGGATTTTAAAGATTCTTCTCAAAGAATTGCTTTAAGATGACTGTTCCACTTAGTCTCAGGTACTCAACATGGTTAATAATATGAACTCTAGAAAGACCTCATTTTGCAGTTTAGAGTGAATGGGTTTCATGTCTCTACCACTATATCATTTTTCACCTAAATCATAACTTTCTTTCCAACATTTGCAAGGATAAACAATAGCCTGTCTTTAAGAATACATTTTAAAACACTCATTGTTGTAAGGATTAAAAGAATTGGAATAAATCAATTCTAATCTACTTAAAAAAAAAGCCACCCAAGTGACTCACCCAGAAAGACACAAGCAGATACATTTTTTAAATGTTGTATTTTGTATTTTCTATTATATGTACATAGTCACTTATTGGAGTGTTTTGCAAGAACACTTCTTTTGGGAGTTAGTAGGAGCTATTGGGGAAACAGAATAAAAGTATGATGTGCCTTACACTTACAGTTGCCTTTCTGTCTAAGGCAATGTTTGTTGAATTATTCAGGGTAGTGAGTCATTTTCTTCACTAGGACATAAAAAATAGAGTTCATCTAGACTTAATAGGCTGTTTGGTGGTCTCTGTGGAAAATGAGATATTCAGGAAAATGGAATACTAAGGAATGAATCAATTTAATTTTAAAACAACTTGATAATCTGTGAATTCTCCAAAATATCATCAAATTTTTAAAAAGCCAAATATGAAAGGTATAATTTATAGCTGTTAACTGATGTCAATAGAGTCGTCTGTCTTTGTGCCATAAAGAATTTACCATTGTCACATGTGCTCATTGGACCATTTTGCATAACAATAGAATTGTCAATGAATTTTGGAAGCTATAATCTTGTTCGCTCTGAGAATTTTTTTTAAAATAAGCATTCTTAGGAAACAAAAATCTGGATAACACATTCCTGATATGGAGATTGAGCTGTCTGAAGATTGCCTTGTGATGAGTGCTTTTACCCCATGAAATTTCACTGTTTTTTCTGGCACAACCCATTCAAAAGGTTGCTTTTCTTCACAGGTTACCAGCCAGTCTTGTCTGGCCAACAAGGGTTCCAAGGCCTAATGGCAGTGCAACAGCCACCTCAAAATCAGAGCGTGATGAGCAACCAACAAGGAACTCCGGTGCAAAGCGTGATGGTTTCCTACCCAACAATGTCTTCTTATCAGGTGCCCATAAGCATCTTGGAAAATTATGGGGTATAAAGTAGTACTTGCTGTGGTAGAAGCTGTGGGTATGTCCCTGTGTTGGTTGGTTGGCTGGGTGGTAGATGCTTGGCCCAGCCACTGTTGATAATTGACTTTGAATCAAGGTTATAGTAGAAAAATAGAAAATATATGCTACTATAACGACTATGGCTTTTGAATGCTCTGCTAAGTTTGTTTCCATATAACCTTTCTATTCATGGAAGAAAATGTATTAGTAGAAAATTTGATTCCTAAAAACCTTCAGGCTTTTTATTGAAATTTTGATTATTGATAGAAGGCCCTCATGGTAAATTTTCATTCATTTTTGTACACACTCAAAGAAACTTCATTCTGCCAAACTTATAAGAGATTTTAAAATAGTATCTCAGATTAATTTAAAGGGCATTAATGAGACCTAAAAACTACATTTTTCAGTCTAAACTCAAGTTGAATACTTAAAAAGTGTTTTGTGCCCTTTTGTGACTTATATCCTGAAATACCCCACAAGTAGAAATAAAGAGTTAGTAAAAAGCTTTAATCATTAAATTTAGCTGTACCAGGTACTTCTGACTTCAAAGAACCCATCTTACCCTGACTATCTTTACTCACATTGTATCAGCTGTTACTTCCAGCTCCGATTAGATGTCCTCTAAAGCTACAGGTTGAAAGTGTTGTAGGTGGAAGGTCCCAACCCACTTTGTTTGTCTAAAACCAGAAAGGGAGAATGACTTCCCAAACTGAGAGAAATCTAGAGTGTGAGATCCAGACTTTAGTCTCTGCAGGGCTTTGAGAGGAGGGAAGGAGACTCAGAATCAACACATTCTGAGCACGTACTGCAAGCCTGACATTGTGCCAGGCACCATACCCCATCCCTGCAGTCCTCTCAGTGGTACTTTGAAGTCAATGTCATTATCCAAATAGTCTAGGAAATCAGAGAGGTTAAGTGACTTTCCCAATGTACAACAGTTGATAAATGGCAGAGCTGGGATTGGTGACCTGTTAGGTCTAACTCAGAAGCTTGACTATTTTTCATGACTCCACATTGTTCACTGGACACCCTACATAGCCTCTTCATGCAGGGTTCTTGCTTGTGTTTTTACACAGGTGCCAATGACCCAGGGGTCTCAAGGACTGCCCCAGCAGTCATATCAACAGCCAATCATGCTGCCTAACCAGGCAGGTCAAGGGTCACTCCCAGCCACTGGAATGCCTGTTTACTGTAATGTCACACCGCCGACCCCTCAGAGCAACCTTAGGCTGATTGGCCCACACTGCCCATCCAGCACCGTTCCGGTGATGTCGGCAAGCTGCAGGACAAACTGTGCAAGTATGAGCAACGCCGGCTGGCAGGTCAAATTCTGAGAGCTCTGGCTGTGGTACATTTCTTCATATATTACTCATGGCCTTTAAGGGAAGAGGAACAAAGTGGGAAAACTGACTGAGGACTTAAGTATTCACTCAACACTCAAATGATTGCTGCTGGTATTCTGTAAAAAAAAAAAATCAACAAAGACTAATTCACACATTAGCTGGTTAATGGTGCATATTTCTGTCATGTCTGCTAGGTATGCCTTTATAGCTTAGCTAGTGACATGAATTCATCAAGGTAAGATTTTCTCCTACCACTGAATACCACTGTGTAGATTATAATATCCCTAATTTGGATTAGTTTTGTACTTTGTGTTGAGTTTGTGATGCTAAAAGTATTTAAAAATTATATACTGAAATCACATTGTACCAAAGCTATAATGGAAAAAGAAAAGAAGTGATGAATGGAAGGAATAATTTATATACACTATAGAGCTTTCTTTTTTTAATGGATATATACTGTATTGTAGTGTTTAATCAAAATAAAATTATTTGACCTTATGAAGGAAGGTCATGTTTTTAACCACCAGTTTGGTTCACTCTTTCTTCTAATGTGTGTTTTATTGTGTGTCACTGTTTTCCCTTTCAAGCACTATTTTATGGATACTGCCTTAAGAAAATGTTCTGGATATTTGCAAGTGTAGTGGCATCACATGGGGAGATGTAGGGAAAGACATAACTTCCTGTAGTTTATTGTCGTAATACTGCAGGGGTCCTGAAAATAAGATGGCATCCATTGCATTCATTCATTGAGTGCATATGTTTGAAATGTATACTTTGCTGTTAATTATAGGACTGTTAAAAGCGTGTAGCTATAATTCACCAACTAGGAATCCTACATATCATTGTTAATAACAGCCCTATACCAAGTCCTGTTCTGCCTTTATTTGAGTTCCATCATATACATGGAAAACAAGATATCTTTGTTTATAAGGAGATTCGAAAAGGTACAGTCTAATTCTATCTGCTATTTGAGTCATACAATGGAAATTGTTATTGATATTGACAGTGAGTCAATAACTCAAAGGTACTAATATTTGTCCTCGTAACTAAAACAAAGTAAGTATAGCAGTAATTTAGTAACAAAGATCTAGAACATTGGCAAAGCCATTTAGAAGAAGCCTGTAGTTGTCTAATCACAAAATGTTTACTTCCCTGTAGATTCTCCAGGTAAAATTTACTTATATAACCTCTGAAAAATAGTACCAGAACTCTGAACTCTAAGATTTGGCCCTTCTGGAAGATATTCAATAGGCAAATAAAACCTCATAGTTTAAACTTTACTATCAGTACAATGGCTAATAGTCTTGTATCATGTACTTCCTGCCTAAAAACTATTATTACAATAAGAGAGATAGGGAAAGTATATCGAATAATTCCCACTGTTTTTCATATTATCACATTTTCCACATCAGATTTGTTATTTTACTGTTTTTAACTGAGGTAGAGTTAAGCAACCAGTTACAAACTCTACCTAACAGATTCCCATTTCTTTGTTTAACATTTGTGTTTTTTTCCTTCTTCTTTTTCTTTTCAAGGGGAACTTTTCCACATACTCTCATTAACTTCATTTATTTTGAAGTCTAGCCCATGTTCCCAAATTTCAGTCTACTTATTTCTTCATCATAAATAAGTTCTGACCATGAAAAGTGTTATGAAAAGAGGATGTTGCAGTTTTCTTTTGTTTTTCTTATTGAAGCATTAGCTTCTCTGAAAAAGAACAATGTGTTTGCTTAATTAATACCTTTTCCTAATGGAAAGAGGAGATTGGCCAATATGGATTCATTTTTGAAATATACTTCCCATTTAGGTTTCTGATTTTGGCAATGATCCCAAATTTAAAACTCAAATATAAGTCTGAATGTTTTTTTTCCATAAAGTTCTGGAAAAGTTTGACCTTTTCTTTCACGATTCATTGAATTATTGAACCACCCTCTCTATGGATTTGAAATATATACCATGCTAGAAGTAAAGACAGGGAATTTCATTCAGAGAAACTTCATTTGCCACTCTTCCCCAAATGTGTCACAGTCTTATATATTCAGACATCTGACATTTGTTGTATAAATTCATTTGGATACTGTTTCAGGCCAAGCCATCTTCCCTCCGGTCAGTAAATATTTATATACAGCTGTCTTAGTCCATTTTGTGTTACTATACAGAATAACAGCCTAAGACTGGGTAATTTATAAAGAAAAGAGGTTATTTGGCTTATGATTCTGGTGACTGGAAAATCCAAGTTTGGGCAGTTGCATCTGGTGAGGGCTTCATGCTGCTTCCTCTCATGTCAAAAATCTGAAGGAGAGTAGGTGTTTGCGGAGAGATCATATGGCAAGATAGGATGCAAAGAGAAAAACTGAGGAGAGTGAGACCTCACTAATTCCCACAGGACAGCATTAATCTGTTTATGAGGGATCTATCCCCATGACCCAAATATCTCCCACTAAGCTGCACCTCCTAACCCAGTTGCATAGGGGGTAAAATTTCAACAGAAGTTTCAAAGGGACAAGCCACATTTGAACCATAGCACCAGTATTATAATATTCCAAATCTTATGTCATTTGTACTGATTTTTTTTTTGGATTAGAGTATTTGAGATGACTATGTAGAAACATAGTTTTATTAGTGAAGCATTTCCAAAATTTAACTTATTACCAGGAGAACATTTAATTTTGCATGTTGATTTATACTTTATTACAATCACATTTAGTAAGTACAGCTTATTTAGTTTATAAGCTTATATAGAGATATATGAATACATATATCTCTATATAAATATATAGAGTATATATACTTATATATATATATAAGTATGTATATATAAGTATGTAAGTATATGAGTATATATAAGTATATAAGTATATAAGATATATAAGTATATAGGAATATAACTATAGTTATTCCTAATGATCCTTTAAACCTCTATGTGAGTGCAGAGAACAAAAATGATTTATGCATTCATTTTTTTTCAGCAAAATTTTAATGCACACTTGATTATATCCTAATTATGTGGCACCATTTAAAACAAGAACACAAATAAATTTAAAGCACTTAGATTTATTCTTGTAAATGTTATCATACATTTGGTTATCCTTTGATAGTCAGAACTAAATGTTCTAACTAGGACGCCAATGAATTTACCTGTAATTGTGTTATTGCTTTAAGACAGTTCTACAGGGTATGGGGTGGAGCAGAAAAGTGTGTTATACAACTTTATGGAAATGGGATTATGTAATTAATTATAAATTTGGTTGGAAGACTTAGAATAGAGTTATAAATTATCATAAAAATAAGTGAGGTATGTATGAACCAGAGCAATTTTTCAAGAGAGATTTGATAAACAAAGCAAGTATAATCAAGGAGAAAAATGCTGCAGCAGAAATTAGTTTTGAAATTTAATAAATATGTTATTTAGACTTCTGCCTCCACTTGTGCTAGGAGCTAAAGTGTGATGGGGTGCTTTCATATTTCCCTACTCTTATTATCTGTATTATACTTGCATTTCATAGATACAGGTGCAAACAGTGGACAAACATGCAGGCCCACCCCTCAACTGCACCCTGGCACTTACATCACAGGCATCTTGATCATTTACAAATCAAAAAAAAAAGTATTCTAAATACCTCTCCCTCAAAGTGTCATCAAAACGGATGTTTTAGGTTTTGCAGTTCAAATAATATCTTAAATATAAATATAACTACTTTATATACATATCAAATAAACATATATTTTTAAAATTTCCATGGAAGACTCTTTCCTTTAGATATTTATAGCTGTTATATGAAACAGGTGAATGATATTTATAATTGGGAGACAGGGTTTATCAAGGTTAAACAATCTTTTTAAAAGCTGTCTGGTTTCTGGAAACCTTTAATATGTCACTTTATATTATGAATGTTCAAGAGGGAGGCATAATTTGCATAGCTTATCAAACTTATTTAAGCACGATATCTTTTGGTCACAGAATATATCAAAAGACTAATATTGTGAGAACCATATATATTTTTTAATTGCCCTAAAGATGTCTAAAACTAAATCGCAAATGGAATTCTTTTTATTTCTACAGAAACAGTGTCCTATATTAAAATATGATACAGAAACCTACTTCAACTATGACATCTTTTGGTAACCACTCTAGTATGAACTATTGCACTATTTTCTCCATGAATATGCAAACCTGGAAGGTAATGCCATATTGCCAAACTCTCTACTTTTTGTTTTGAATTCTTAACATTGAAGAACTTGATATCTATATTTCTATCTATAATTATAGTTACAGTCAAATAGATATGTAAGTATATAGATAGAGTTGTCTGTAATGAACCTTTACATCTTAATGTGTTTTTAAAAGAGTACAAAAGTAATTATTCATTTATTTAGTCAGCAAGCTTTTATTGCATGCCAACTAATTTCAAGATCTTGAGCTACGGTCTAGATTATCTGCATTTAAGAAGCTTATGAATTTTTGGAATTAATTATACCTTGGTATATAAATAAATAAAATTCTAGGAAATTAGCCATAGGTCTCATGTGAAAAATAATTGCAAAAAGATTTTAGAGAAAGAAGAGATGGCTTCTGGCTATATTTTGTGATGTTTCTGTTCAGGCCCATATTGGATAGAGAAAATCTGGGCTCTCAAAGTTGAGGACAGATGGGTCCTAACCCCAGCTAACAGAAATTCTTAAAAGGAAAAGGAAAAAAAAAACAGGAAAACATAAAATATAATTTAGACTGGTTACACTAGAAGGTGACCAGCTGGAAGAAAGACAGAGAAGGAGTACTGGGATATTAACTGATTGGCATGACCTTGAATGCCAGGCAAGGAGTTAACAAGTAACCAGTGGCTTTTGCAATTTTTTTTAATGCAAGGTAATATGATCTCAGCACGGCTCATAAATAAGTATAGGTCTCAACACTGAGATGGATTAAACTTGAAAAGTTTCTTTGTTCAGAATCCGAAAATCAGCACAACAGCAGTTAAGGTATGCTACTGAGCTGCAGCTACCACTGGCATTATTGGGCTAACTCAGAAATGAGGTCTTGCTCTTGACACTGAGTGATTCTGTTGTTTGCATGGCAAAGCTTTAGATACAAATGCTTTTTTTTCCCCTCTTGGACATGACCTCCTGCATCAGAAGGTAAGTGCCCTGTCTTAAGCTGCATCACAAGGCACAGCTATTGTGATCTGTCAGGAGAAAACACATAGAGGACTAAGCTGAAACTGAAAATAGCACCAGGAGGGGCAAGGGGCTACCAAGTCTCCATCACAATATATTCAGTATCAGTGTGTAATACACAGTGAAATCCAATATCAACTTCCCATCCCCCATGGTTAAAAGAAAAAAATGGTGAGAACGTTTATCCATTATGATTCAGAATTTTTCTTTCCTGTATTCTTATGAATGCCATCTCTTTCACACAGGATTTGAAATCTTTGCTTCTTCCTATGGTTTTGCTGTCCAACTTTTATTAACAAAAGCTGTCCTTTGTAGGGCTTTGGCATTATTTTCTAATAGTTCTTAGCTTTAGCGTTTGTTTCGAGTTCAGATCGTTATCATCTGCTTTCAGTGGGGTTTTGCAAACTCCAATCTTTCCTACAAAAAGATGTGCCTCTATTATGTGTCATCAGTAGCAAAAGCTTCTCACCCTTAAGAGCTGGGCCCTCTGCTGCTATAGGTATTGCATACACAATAGGGATGAGAGGCATCAGATACTCTTCTTCTGTAGAGGAAAATCTCTTCTTTAGTGATATCTAAACAAAGAACTGATTCTTCTACTGGGTGTGATTATTCTTCCTCCAAGACAATAGTAAACATCTCTCTGACAGAAGAAGCTCAGGGAATACATGAACGTTTGTGTTTGTTATTTTATTTGTTTTGTTTTACTGCTTTATTCCATCTTTCCCTAAGTGTTGGAATAGCAGAGAGAAGAGGTCAGATACTGAGCAAACAGAAGGAGACTTAAATCTGAATAGGGATGAGCCCCATTTGAGGGACAGTCAGGGAACAACCTTCAGCAAGCATTGATGGTGCATGAGCGGAGGATCCCCAGGCCCAGCCCAGTTTGACTGGATCGCATCCCACTGGAGAAGAAATCAACTTTTTGAATGCTCAAGCTTCTCCCCTTCAGTGTCTAGTGTACATGAGGATGGAAGGATATGCAGGTGCTAGGATAGGAAGGAGTCCTGGGAGAGAGAAGATAAAGCAGATAGCTATGTCCTGGGATTAAAAATAGGGCAACATATTGTGCAGTTCTGAATCATATTTCTAGCTAAAGGATTGAGAACCTCCATGAGAATGACCCTTAGGAAGTAGATGGTTAAATGTAGGGGAAACTTATGGCCTTATTGTTCATCCTGATCTCTAGTTTTTACTGTGCTAATAACTTGAAACCACTAGTGTATGCATTGCCATGATGCTAAAAGAAGAATCCCTACCTTCTTGCAGTTCTTTTTCTTTTTTAAATATGGTGTTTGCAGTGATTCTCTTGTGTTCTTGAGAAAGTAAGTCAGTAGGCATCTCTGTCTCTGTAAATATGTTTCTCCCCTTTGTATAAAAGAGTAGTGAACCTTAGTGAGTACAAAGTTCACCATTTTTGAAGAAATATGTGTGCTTAGCTTTTCATTACAGGGTCATTGAAAGAAGCAATATGTACATAGTACATTCTTGGTCACTTGTATCCTATCAGTCTCATGAATTGTTTCTAAGCTGGCACAAAAAAAACACCAAAACTCAGGAGCAGGAAAATTACCTGCTTTCTCAAGAAACAGCATGTTCATCTGTCATCTTCAAGTGTTTTAAATGTTTTATCTGGAAGAATGAGGCTACATTTTCAAATAAAAGACACAAGCCAATTTCATCTTTTGGAAAAGAGAAAGGAATTACTTGAGGTGCTTAATAGTAATGTAATAGAGAGCAATGGCCTGAGACTGAAAAAAGAAGCAATTTAAATTGGACATTAAGAAAATTTCACTTGAAGCAAGGGCAATTATACAATGAAATAATTTCCTAAGGGAGAAACAGTAAGATGCCATTAAAAGAGCTGTTTAAAGGAGAGTAGATAAAAAACACTTGCACTGAATCTGCCGAAAGATCATTTTATGATTTATTGCCTTACTATGCCTGTATGTCATCCTCACTGGAGATTTACATGGCTCAGTTGGCTTACTTTACAACAGGGAAGGATCCAAACAGTATCAGAGGACTGGGATATCTGTGTTCTGTATTTCTTTATGAAAAATGTAAAGCTTTAAATGGATCCTGGTTTAAAAAAAAAAAAAGGCAAGTAGAATGTAGGGAGCTAGAGTTGTGAAAAACTACCCTGTGTTAGTACCCTAAACATTTTGGGGGCATACACATGAACACACACACAAACACACACACACAACGGCAAGCACACATGTATCTATATTTAATATCTAATCTTATTAGTATATCAACATATCATTTAACCTTACTTAAACTGTCTTCAGGAAACTGATGGATGTTTTTTCAAATTAGCAGTTCTTGATCATGTAGTATTACTGGGCACAGAGGTGCATAATATGATTATCCCTCCACACCACCATATTGCTACACCTGCAGCTAGAGATATAAAACACATCTTTTACCTGATGTCGGAAGTCCTGAGTTAGAATACCAGCCCCACCCCTCCACATACACACACATGTATACACACTCACTTACATACACTGTGGGATTTATGCAAGTCTCTTAATCTTCTACAGTTTCACATCCTACATTTATAGAGATGCAAAATGCCATATTGGCTGAGCAGTGTTCACTTACAGAGGTTAAGTCAATTTTTCATCGTACTCGTGTATATTATTCTAAATGAACCAAGAGGTTGACATATTGGCCTGGAAGAGTCCCTGAAATTCTCGCTGTTAAAGAACTTTCTGGAAATCCATGCATTTTTAGTGGATATTTTAAATTTTCTTTTGTGATATCTAAGAGTGCCTTTACAAAGAAATCCATCATTAGAGAATTATTTTCTGACCTGGCTGTTTCCTAACTCCTTTGGGAGAAGAGGCATGCCACAATCTCACCCTTAGTTCTCAGCTACTAAGCTATACCACGCCCAGACCTTGTCTATGTTGGGTGTGTCCACTCTGGGATGATTTGAATATGCAATGTTTGGATCTAATGACAGTAATTGATTCACATCCAGTAAATGTAGTGGCTGGTAGGGAATGGGATTTTGAGATTTCATGTATTTAGAAGGATCTACCAGTGGTTTTGTTGATCAGCTAGATTTGAATGAGATGACCATTGAGATCCTTGACAGATCTAAGAGACATGTATTACCTATGTAGAATATTTCTAAGTCATGATATAAAGGAACAAATTCATCTAGGTTATTCAGGACTATCAGGGTGTTGAGGGTAATTCTCTAAGTGTACCAAAAAAAAAAGAATACTTAAGGCCATGGGGATTTTTTTTTTTCTTTTAGAAGGCAGGGAACTTTCAAGGATAGAATTTGGAGATATTTGGAGTCCTCCTTTGAAGAGTTTATTTTTTAAAAATTTAACATAACTCTCCACTTGCAGCCTTTATACCACAAGGAATAGCCATATTTGCATAGTAGTAGTTGTGCTTTATCCAGGAAGCGACAAAGCTCAAGGTGAGTGTGATCTGTGTATATGTTTTAATTAAAGGCACTCTAGGCAGAGAGCCTGCTTGGTGCAGGCTGCCAGCAGTGACCAGCCCTTCTTGCCCCGTGTGTTTTTCCTGGGCATTGTATCCATGGTGATAGAGTTGATTCCAGGAGATAGGAGAATACAATTTTTATCTCGTTTTCTCTGTTTTTTGTTTGTTTGTTTTTTTTGCTAGTTTGAAATTTTTACTTTTTGATCTTTTTATTAAATATATTTTCATGTTATAAAAATGAATTTTGTTGTGGTATCTAAGGATGCTTTCTTACATTTCCAAATCTAGTTTTTGTGTTTCTTGCTACTCTTAAAAAAACAAAATTCCTATATTTATTGAATAGGTAGAAAAAGCAGTTGTAATTCAATACTTGCCTGTGACTGTAATTCATTTTCCCTGGCTCTGAAATGGAACAAATGACTGCAATTAATGCCTTCTTGCAAATCTTCATAGAAATTTACTCTCAGAATAAAATACAAGGAATGATTTCTTTTCTCCCCTAGGAAATAGCATTGTTCTTTCTAATAGACAGTAAAGTCTCAGCAAATCATCATTTTTCTCTTTTTACCTTGGCTGCTAGGAAGCTTGTAGGTAGTTATTGTTCTTAATAACTGTTGCAGCTTTCTTCAGCAAGAAACTTTTAATTTGGGTTACCCTTCATTCCACTGTTACTAATTGGTATATCCTTTCTTTATAGTATAAATTGTTTTATTCTTAGACTTTTTTATTTATTAAAAGTTTCATCACTTCTGTAAACTTTTTAGAGCAAAGGGAGGATAATTATTAAATCAATCAATCTTTATATCATACCATACACAGAAATCAATGACAAATGTATTATATAAATCTGCTTGTAAAAGTTAAAAATCATTAAGCTCTCATTCTAAAATATAGAAGCAAATTTTAGGGGCCTTGGAGTGATCAGAGAGTTCTTAAAAAGAAAAAAAGGCTAATGCTAAAGGAAAATTTTAAAAAGGCTAATGCTAAGGAAGATTAAACTTCCTTAAAGTGAGAAATTTCTTTAATTGAAAAGCTACTATTAAAATACTAAAAAAAGGAATCACAAATTAAGATAATCTACTTATAATTCATGTAAATGACAAAACACTAGTATAATACATGGCATATAGAACATTTAAAAATTTCTAAAATCAATAAGAAAAACAGTAAAACCTATGGAAAAGCGGGCAAAAAAGTTGAACATGTATTTCAAAAAAGACATTTAAAAGTCCAAATGACCAATAAATATGGAAAAAGATGTGTAGCTTCGTTATTCCCTACAAAAATGGAAGTTAAAACCAAAGGAAATATGACTACTAAGCCACCAGAATAGCTAGTGTGGAAAAAAATGGAAAATATCAAGTGCTGGTTGGGGATGGAGTGCAGGGAATTCTCATGCATTGTTGGGGGGAGTATTAAATGGTATAATCATTTTGGAAAATTGTACAATAGTATCCACTAAAACTAAACATAAGCATAACCTCCTGTTTGTATATTCACAAAAATGATACATATGCTAAAAAAATATGTGTTCAAGAATCTTCATGGAAGTACCATGTGTAATTGCCAAAAAAAATTAGAAATGACTCAAAAGTCCATTAACATTAGAATGAATATCTTGAGGTATAATCATACAATGAAAAATTATATATTAATGATAACAAATTAATTATTTCTACATACAGAAACATGAAAAACTTTATAAACATATTGTTCAAAAATAGAAGTCAGTTATACACTAGTACATTATAAATTTCAAATAATATATGTTTATAGAATCAGAATAGTTTTTACCTTTACATCAAGGTACACCAAGGTACATCAAGGGTGCTGATAATCTTATATATATTTTTTTTAACTTAAATGTTGCTTACCTGGGTTTTCTCAGTTTATAGGAATTCATCACTTTTTTTTTTTTTGCTAATTTTCTGTGTGTCTATTATACTTCAAAAAATTAAGCAATTAATCAGTTCTCTCTGGAAAATAATGTCAAACAACCCTTTTCAATTATGACATACTCTCACTCTTTCATCTTCTTCAAAAAATGATAAAAAGTGTTCTGGACATAGGTATTTAAAAAGAACATTTTGACCCAGTAAAATATTTCTCTGTAAGGAAGGGGTTCATTTCAAGTGCTCCTACTTGTCACCTATTTTTAGTTGTGTGTGTGTGTTGTTGTTGTTGTTTGTACCAAGTCTAGAAGGAAAATGTAAGAAATCTCACAAATTTGTAATTATCTCTGTAGATTATCCATTGTTGTGATCTTAAAAACACTGATCATGGCTGATCAAAGCCTTGGTCCTAGCTGATACAAGCCAACCACTTTTTAGAATTCCTTAGAGTTCTAGCTCCTGTAGGGATGGAGTTGGGATGTGGCAGCTAGAGTTACAGGAAATTCGTGAGATGCTCCCTCCCTTAATTGGATCCTTTTGCTTGCAAGGTGAAAACATCTCTCCCAGCCTGTGAGCCCCATAAGAAAATTGGCGGCACCCGCTGCCTTCTCTTTTATATCTGGGCCAGAAATCCGTTTTTGACTTTTATGTTTTGAAAACAATGAGGTCCATGTATAAAAGAGAAGAGATTTTGGGAGAACTTTTTTATCATTCAGAAACAGTTCTTCACTTCATTTCTTTTTTTCTTTTTTTTTTTTTTTGTGTTGGAGTCTTACTCTGTCACCCAGACTGGAGTGCAGTGGCCGCTTCCGGCCACCGCAGCCTCGACCTGCTGGGCTCCAGCGATCCTTCCACCTCAGCCTTCCGAGTAGCCGGAATTACAGGCACGTGCTACCACGCCCGGCTGATTTTTTTATTTATTGTAGAGATGAGGTCTCGCCTAGTTGCCCAGACAGGTCTCGAACCCGTGGGCTCAGGCAATCCACTCACTTCAGCCTCCCAAAGTGCGGGATTACAGGCTGAGCCACTAAGCCTGGCTCACTTCATTTCTATAGTGCTCAGCTTTATGCTGGATAATGCCACAGCAACACAAAGTCCAAGTACTCAGAGACCTACAAACACAAAATTCATTACTCATTTCATGCTACAGGTGTCTCATAGGTTAGAGTTAATTTTACTCCATGTTTTGCTGATATCAGGGCCCACATCATGGCCTGCTCAGCAGTTGTGCTCAAGCCTTGCTTGAGTTTGACTGAGCTTGGTTCTCTGGGACTCATTCATTTCTTAATTTCTGCAGGGTGGAGTGGAGAATAAAAGGAACTGTGATAGTGACAATTAACCCTATCCTCTTTGAGTCTTTAATGATGATGCAAATCCCTGTCAATTATCTTCCCACAATTGAGATACAATTTTATTTTGATTGACTGTCTTGTTCAGGGTGAGAGACAATTGCAGAGATTTTAATTGACTTTCCCTACCCTGATGGCTCTTATGTGCAGATCAAGAACCCTATGTGGAGGCTACTTCAACTGCCAGGTACATCAATTCCAATTAGACATGGAGGAATTGGAGCGATGACCACTAAGTGGGATAGTATGCCCAGCAGGTCACTATGAACCAAAATAGCCCAGGACTCTATTTATTGCCCAGGGGTTGTGATGACTCTTTGAGTCTTCAAATATCTATCAATGTGAACACAAACTCTGCATCCAATAATCTTTGAAATGTCTACATATTCTAATGTCTCCAGAACATAGTTCAGTAAGTGTCTGTGATGGTCTATTTTGTGTATCAACTTGACTGCATCACAGGGTGCCCATATACCTAATTAAACATAAGTTCAAGATATGACTGTGTGGGTGTTTCCAGAAGAGATTAGTTTTTGAATCTGTAGACTTATTAAAGTGTTGCCCTCTCCAATGCAGGTGGGCATCATCTAATTCATTGAGGGCATAAATAGATTAAAATATGGGGAGTGACAGAGGATTCACTCTCTCTCTACCTGACTACATGAGCTCGAACATTGGTCTTCTTTTGACCTTGGTACTCCTGGTTGTCAGGTTTTTAGACTCAACCTTAAATCTACACTATGAACTCTCCATCTCTCAGAGCTTTGGGCTACACCACTAGCTTTCTTGGGTCTCTAGTTAGCAGATGGCAGATTATGGTACTTTACAGCCTCTATAATTACGTGAGTCAACACCTTATAATTTATATAAATATAAATTATAAATATATATATTATATTTTATATTATATATATATATTTATACACACACACACACATACACACAGTCACGTGCCACATAGCAATGTTTAGTCAACAATGGGCCACATATAAGATGGTGGTCCCATAAGATTAAGATACTGCATTTTTTACTGGAACTTTTCTATGTTTAGATATACAAATACTTATCGTTGTATTATAATTGCCTACAATATTCAGAACAATAACATGGTATACAGGTTTGTAGCCTAGGAGTAATAGCCATACTATATAGCCTAGGTGTGTAGTAGGCTATACCATTTAGGTTTGCGTAAGTACTTTCCATGATGTTTGCACAACGATGAAGTTGCCTAATGACACATTTTTTGAACATATCCCCGTGTTAAGTGGCACATGACTCTATCTATATTCCACTGGTTTTGCTTCTCTGGAGAATTGTGTCGAATACAGTGGCTGTAAGTCCCTGTGAGGAAAGTCTAAGACAATCGTCGCAGTATATACTTGCCATAGCATTGTGTATTCAGTTAATAGCTCTGAAGACTGGCTCAAATCTGGGAAATGAGCAAGAGATTGTAGCTTGTTACTGGAGCTATCACTTTCAACCTCCAAAAATAAACCTCTAGTTGTCCTTCTGTCCTGTTATAATATGTCCATTCCAGCAAGCCAATTTCCTCACTCTCATTATTCCTCTCTCCACTATCTCTCGAGAAAACTTGGGTTTTTCCACTTTCTCGAGGTTGACCATCACTTTTTTCAGGATTAATCACATGGATGCATGTTACTGAAAGAAGAGTCTGGGAAGCACCTTCCTGGTTAGAGGATCATTTAACAGAAAGAACCCTACAATATGGAAATAGAAATACAAACTTTTGAAGGAAAATGGCTCTTTCCTGCCACAGCAAATAAAGGCAAAATATAAAACTAATAAAAGGTTATAATTCTGATGGGATTGATGATTTTAAAAAGAGAGAAAAAGTAAACAATATTAGAAAGGAAAAATGTGCAGAGCTACAAAAACAAGTCAGCACTGAACAACTCTATGCCAATATATTCGAAAAAGAGACAAAATGTTTGCAAACTGTTGATTACCAAAAATGCTGAAAAATAAATACAATATCTGAAAAATAAGATGACAAATTAAAATTATGAAGTTATTCCAACTCCAAAACACCAGTTCTAAAAATTTTACTAAGAAATCTTATATGCATTCCTTCAGAGGTATTTTTAAAAGACATCTCCCAAACAGTCTGAATCTGCTAAAACTATAAAATAAAAACAAAACAAAACACACCAAAAAACAAGGAAAAAATAAGACAGTCCAATTATAGGCCAAACTTATTCATGAAATAGATGCAAAAATTCAGAATAAAATATTAACAAATCAAACTCAACATTGTATATATTGACAGGTCATATACATACATATGTATATTTTAACCAAGTTAGTTTTATCCCAAGAATGCAAAACGATTTAAAATCAGAAAAATCAATTAACTAATCCACCCCGTTAATTGACCTGGTAAAATTATCTCAATAGATGTAGAAAAACAGTTATTTGATGCAATTCAACATGTCATTGATTAAAAACAACCAATAGGTTAAAAAAGGAAATGTTCTAATTGTGGAAAAAAATGTAACTAAGGCAGGTTATTCAATGCAGGTTAGACATAGATAACTTTCTGGCAGGCATTTTAATTAAAATAGAGTAAGTGTTCATCTTTCTTCACTCAATCGGCTAGGTACACTAGACTTGACCACCTTGCAGACTGGAATGTGGATCTACCAGTGCAATAAATCACAGAAACATTTTGGGATTACCCAAAACACATACATGATGTTCTAAGAAAAGCTCAAATTTAGTTAGCAATAACTTTAATTATTTACAAAGTCTGTGTATTCTCAAAACATTGAGAGATGGCAATCAAAACTTGTGACCAGATACCTGCAGCCTGCACTCTTAGCTCATTGAAAGTGTAGAGATAGTAATCAAAACTTATGACCAGATACTTGCAGCCTACCACTCTTAGCTCATGGTTTGCTTAATCATGGTTGTAAAAGTATGTGAAGCTTCTTGTTAAAGGCAAGCACGTATCCTTGTTATTATGGCACCCATTGGGCATGTCTCTTTCTTTAAATTCTGTCTTAAACTTTATTGGGACTCGTTCTGAAATGCTTATCTGTGGAAATTCAAAGAACCCACAGAGCAACACACTGCACCCCACCTGTTATCATAACCAAATGTATAAATGACATCATATTATGAATAAACACTAGATGCAATTTTTTTTTTTTAAATTAAAGACTTCCAGCCAGGCTCGGTGGCTCAGCCTGTAATCCCAGCGCTTTGGGAGGCTGAGGTGAGTGGATTGCCTGAGCCCATGAGTTCAAGACCCGCCTGGGCAACGAGATCTCATCTCTACAATAAGACAAAAATTAGCCGGGCGTGGTAGTACGCACCTGTAGTTCCAGCTGCTTGGAAGACTGAAGCGGAAGGATCGCCGGAGTCCAGCAGGTCGAGGCTGCAGTGGCCGGGAGCGGCCACTGCACTCCAGTCTGGGTGACTGAGTGAGACTCCAACTCAAAAAAAAAAACAAGACTTCCCAAGGATATTTGATAATAATTATATGTATTCAATATTGTACTGGAGATGTAAACCAATACAATAAAATATAGAGAAGCAATAAAGGGTAAAAAGATTTGTAAAGAATTAACAAAGCTATCATTTTCACATGACAAGATTGCTTATGCAGAAGAGCCAAGTGACTATAAAGATAAAATATCATAATTTATACAATAAAAGCTTATAAATATACAATAAAAGCATAATGCATAACAAATAAAAATAAGCAATCTATTGAAGTCAATCATATGTAGTAGGCCCAAAAAGTGAGATGTAAATAATCAAGTGTATGTAACTTAGAAGACCAACAAAACCACAATGTACTAATGATATGAAAGAACTTCTCAAAAAAATAGTAAAAAATTTGAAGCACACATAAATGACTTAATTAAATGGAATACACATCATGGTCAAGATGTATATTTCAATGAGAACTCAAAATCATAAAAATGTTAGCACACAAGTAAGCTAATATATTACAAAATGTAAAATAAAGCACCCCAAAACAAACACATCCACATATGAAAATAATACAGTACTAACTGTGGGAAAATTATGCTTCATCTAATAATGGAAATGAGACAATATTTAATCTCTATAAAAAATAAAATTAGATTTTTATTTCACAAGATACATAGAAATAACCTTGAGGCAGATTACAACCCTAAATATTTAAAAAACCATAAAACGTTAGAGAAACTATAGAAAAATATCTTCCTATCCCCAATTATTATTGATTTTTTTAAGAAGACATAAAAATCACAGTAAAGCAAAATTGTTAATAAATTGTTATTACCACAAAATTTAAAACCCCTCTACAAAACGTCACCATGGCAAGGTGAAAAGAAAAACTATTGACTAGAAGATATTGTGGTGTATATTTAAGGTATAGTATAAAGAACACTTGTAAATCATACAAAAAAGACATACAAACCAATAGAAAAATAGAGAACAGAATTAAACAATTAGTTCACAGAACAGTAAACTTGAATGGTCAATAAAGAGTTAAATAAATGCTCAGTCTCACTAATGATCAGTAAAATGACAAATTTTAAATTCCCTGTTCTATCACTTTAGCAAAATCTCAGTTACATTAACAAAACTTAACAATGGCAATAAAGATGTTGTTAGGGAATATGTGAAGCAATGGAAGCTCTTATTCACAAATGCTTGGGGAGTAAATTGGTACAAATAGCTTTGGAAAATAAAGTAACATTATCTAGTAAAGTTGCAAATAAGTGTAATTCAGCACCTAACAATTCCACTTGTAAAAAACACATCAGAATACCCCTTACGTAGGTGAACAAGAGCATGCTCACAAGACTGTTTAATGAGCAATTTTTCTAAAAAAGGAAAAGAGTCAACCTAAATGTCTAACAATAAGAGAAGGTACAAATTAATAAATTTGCACTATAAAATATGATACAACAGTCGTAATGAATAAGGTACCGCTGTTCATAGCACAGAAAAATCTCAAAAATAAGCATTTTTGATAAAACACACAGCTAGAATATAAATATTTAAAATGTGGTACTTATATAGGTTGAAAACATTCAAAATAATACTGTGTATAATTTATAAATATGAATAAAGCATAATTAAAGTCTTGTTATAAAATATGCATGTAGATAATTAACATTAAATTCATATTAGTAGTTAATTCTGGGGAGAAGAAGGTGAAGAATAGAATGGGTATATTTTCAGAAGATGTTTCAAACAGATCTGAAATAAAAAGATATAAAAATGTAAAAACAATTATTTCACAAAAAATAAATAGATAAGTATTGGATTGTTTGCAAAACTTACTCTTTATACTTACTTCCTGAAACCTTGACATTCCAAAATAAACATTATATTAAGATATATGTAACAAAAGGTCTATGCTATTTGTTTTAGTTTGTTGTCTAAGTCTTCACTCCTAAGAATGGTGGATCTTTGTTATTGAGAAATATCTTACATTTCTTTTTATAAACATTATAGTGTATTCAAAAGATAATTGTTCAGAGTCTTGACAGTTTATGAGTACTGGATTTTTTTTCATCTTAGGAAAATGTTGCCTTACATAGTTATCAGGATACTGACCGCTTACTTAGGCATAAAAATTTCTTAGCAGAAAAAGCAGAGGTAAAGTTATATTTATGAAAGAAAAGAAGTGTGTGTGTGTGTGTGTGTGTGTGTGTGTGTGTGTGTGTGTACACACAAGCATGCTTGTGCAATTCTCCTCAGGGTCTAGTTTATTTGCCAAGATGAGTAAAATTGGATTTTTCATAACTTTTTGGGGAATTTAGGTATTGTTGGTACTTTTATGTTCGGATGAATTCAAAAAACATTTCATCTCTATTTTTATTGTTGCTGCAAGTAGTATTTACTAGACACTTATTAAATACTAACATCATAGGTTAAATGAAACAGATCATAGGAAATGCTACACTCTCAAGTCAATTGAATTAACCATATTTTGAATTTTTTGAAAACACATATGCTCCATCAGGTTCCTGATCACATTTTAAAATAGTGTCCACTAGTTAAGCTGATTTGACAGTCCTGAGTAATTTCTGCAACTCCAGGCAAGTTAATAAATGTTTTGGGATTGAGTTTCCACATCGCAGAAGGACATTATTAAGCTTAAACGTTGCTTATTTTTCTTCTTTACACAAGATTTTGTACTTTACTATAGCAGTAGGAAACCATTTCATTATAAAAGCTTGCACCTCACAAAACTGTATACAGCATTTAATGTTAGTTGAGGCCCCTCAAGTGAATTTTGAAGGCTCACAGTGAAGGTATCAAGACAGAATTCAGATGTCCTGCTTTCTGTCTTAGAGTTTATTAACTCGAAAGTAAATGTACTCCATTCTTCTCTCAGTAGAAAAAGAAATATTATCATTAGTCTCTACATTTTTTTATTCACAATGTCCAAATTAAACAAAAAAATTACAAGACCTTCAAGAAAGAAAAATAAAGAATACACAAATAATAGAAGCAAACTCAAAGATAATTCAAATATAAGAGTTAGCCAATGACTTTTAAATAGCGATCATAAATAAACTGGAGAAAATAGATTTTTTAAAGGCTGAAAATGTGAAGAATTTCCACTGAAATTTGTAATCTATAAAAAAGAATCAAATGAACATTCTAGAAATGAAAAAAATATAATACCCACAGCTGAGAACTATTGGATGGATGGAAAGGAACATTTAGCAGAAGATAGGAATTGTGAGTTCGAAAACAGACAAGAGAGAATAACAAAAGTAAAGAATAGAGGTACAAAAATGATAGAAAGAGTAGAGTAAGCACAGGAAATGTGTAAGACACAGATGGTCTAACACACATGTAATTGCAGTCCTAGAAGAAAAGGACAAACAGATGTAATAGTAAAACGGTAGGTAATCAAGATGTTTCCTAACATGCTAAAATTTATCAACCCACAGACTCAAAAAGCTCACAAAACCTAAACAAGATTAATGCAAACAAAATTACACAATTCTTTGTGCTATTTGGGTGGAACTCAGCTAGGCATTTTATTTGGCATTAGCTGGCCTCACTCATGGATCTGCTGAATTGACTGATGACTGGGTGGTACAGGACGTTCTTAGCTAGAGTGGATTGTATCCACATGGTCCCCTGTTTTTCAGCAGGCTAGCCTGCTTATTCTCAAAACAGCAAGACAGTATTCCAAAGTACAAGGAAAGACCCCAAAGTACAAGGAAAGGAATTATCTTTTGAAGGGTGGGTCCCTTGCAGTACAGGTTTTCCCTGCTACGTACATGTCCTAGGAACCTATTGACATCAGTGTAACAACTAGCATTGTTGGGAGAGGCTGTATTTGACTTTAGCGAATTTTTTGGGGGGAGATACTTCCAACACTTTCGCCCATTTCATCATGGGTGATTTACACAATGTACCATGCTGAGTATTCAGCAGTTTTTGACCAAAAATGGCATGACCCTCATCCCCCACACTCCTTATTTGCCTAATCTCACCCCGAGCAACTTTTTTTGTTTGTTTCCCTGGAGGAAAAAAGTTCTCAAAGGGAAATATTTTGTCAATGTGGAAGAGGTGAAACAAAAAAAACGGTGGAAGTACTAAAACTGACAAGTTCAAAAACTGTTTCAAGCAGTGGAAAAAGCATCCTGATAGGTGTATTGCATCAAACGGAGAATGTTTTGAAGATAACTGAGGTTTAGGATGTAAGAATAAATGCACAATTTTTTATAAGTAAGTTCCGATTTGGGAGGGTTGCCAATTGCACACAATGTCACGTCTACCTTATTCTATAAGCCACGGCAAAACACAGGGCCATAATAGATACAAAGGGTGGAAAAACAATCTTTACTTCTTGATGGAATGAGCTGCAAAGCTACATTGTAAGGAGTGTGGATATGAAGAGAAGAATAATTGCAGATAATTTTGTGAACAATTTACTAATGCCAGCCAGAAAACCCAGAGCTTTTTGCACACACATCATTTCTTGTGTTTCATGACAACAGTTTGGGTATGATTTATGAATGAGAAAAATCAAAGAAAAAGAAAGTCATGTCGTCTGTTTAAAATTAAAAGGAGAGGTAGAAACTTCAACCTTTTATAATACGCCACTTTCCAAATGCCTGTCCCAAACCATTTTAACAAAGCTCTACCTGTGTGATCTCACTTCCAACCACATATGTCTTTAAATGTGTTTCATTTGGTCAGTAACGTACTTTCAAAGTTTTGCAGTCACTGCTAAGATCTCAAGCAAAGTCCAAATTCAATTCAGAAGGTCCAGTGCACTAAGACCACGATGTTCTATGTAAGAGAGTGTTTATTGCTGCACTATTCACAATAACAAAAACATGGAACCAACCCTGCCACTCATCAAGAATGGACTGGATAAAGAAAATATGGCACATATGCACAATGAAATATTACACAGCCATAAAGAAGAACAAAATCATGGCCTTCCCAGCAACTTGGATGCAGTTGGAGACCACCATACTAAGTAAATTATCTCAGAAACAAAGAAGTGAATACCGCATTTTCTCACTCCTAAATGGGTCCTGAACACTAGTCAATTAGCTGTGTGAACAGCAGCTGCTGGACACTGCTAGGGGAGGGAGGCAGGGTAGAGGGCAGGAGGCATGTGACAACACAAAGTGTACCTGGTGCATTATCAGGGGGAATGAGGGTCTCCTAGAAGCCCAAACTTGATTTGCATGTAGCCTACTTATGTAGTAAATCTTCACTTGTACCCCACAACTCTATAATAAAAAGCCCAACAGGTCAACGCTGGGGTGGCCATGAGTGTGCCACACTGCACTCCAGCCTGAGCGATAGAGTGAGATGTCAACTTAATAAATAAACATACAAACAAACAAATAAAATATAAATGGGAAAAAAAGATAAAACTATTCTCCCACAGCCCCAGCACTCCTCCCTTAGGCTACCTGCTTCCCTCTTTGATGTAACCTCTCCTGCTTTTAGATGCATTTGAGTTTGTGGCTCCCTGCTGTATACTGTATGGTTATTTATGTTGTTAATTAACTTATTAACTACCAATATTAGGCAGGATTTATGTATTTGTCCTAGTGTGGGAGAAGAAATCACAAGAAAACTGGTTATCATTTTCCCCTCCCTACTTCCAACCCAAGAAGAACTAGCAATGTACTGAGTCCTAGAATTGAGAATCCTGGAAATAATGCTAATTCAGACTCAGTAGGTCTGATTGGGACATGAGATACTGCATTTCTAATAAGCTGTTGGCAGATATCTTTGCTGCTAGATCTCAGTTTGAACAGCAGAATCCTAAAGAACAGCAATCTCCCTGAGCTCCAGGGTAACATTTAAGAGGCTTTGCTTTCAAAGTCTAAAATTCAAGAAGATGAAGAATTGGATTGTCCGGGAGAGACCTGCTTGCAGTTAGGAGAGGGATAAGAACAGTTGTCCAGAATGGAGGGAAAATTTCTAGGCTTGGAAAAGTATAGTTGGGTTTTGTGGAAACTGCAAAAAGCAGGAAACTGTTTCTATCCAGAATCAACCTCACAGGAGGTTACAGAAAACTAAGTGGACTAGAGATTACCCAGTGTTCAGAATAATGGTGTCAAGGCAGGTTTCAAGAATGTATAACCTGTGCAGTTACATAAGGACCTACACTTAGAAGGGCCTGCACTTGGTTTAAAGGTCCACTGTCACCAGCTTGAAATTCTTAATAAATTTGAACAAGAACTGCATTTTCATTTTGTCCTGAACCCCACAAATTACCTAGCTGTTCCCGTGTACTGATGAAAGTTACTCCAAAAGATGCCCATTTGAAAGGAAACAGAAGGAGGTCATCCACCTTTGAGAGATGATTCCTGAGTGCAGATCATGAATATTTAAGAGAAAATCATAATTAACTTATCTCTTAGCCTATCCACCCCTCACTCTCTTAATCCCCATTCCAGCATCCCCTTTTTGAGTGTCACCTAAGTCTCAACAGAAAAAGGGACATCCTCAAGCATGATTGAACTTCAATTTTTTTGTTGCCCAGGTAAGAAAGGCTCAAAATTTACTTTGATTTACATAACTATGTAAATTTACTTTGATTTCCATAACTAAGATGGCATTTTAGAAATCTTGTAGGTGGATCAAGAAACATAGCCACTGCTTATGTTTAGAAAAAGAGTTCAATCTGATTAAGAATTTTACAGACAGTCAAGAACAGTTATAAGTATATAAACACCTAGCCAAAAAGGACATGGTGTCAGCTAAATTGATTGACTGCTAAATGGAGGGTAGCTTATGATTACATCTGTTCAGCAGACTCTGTTGTATCCACACCATCAAAGCAGTGTTATTGCAGGCCATGAGCCAAGAAGGAAAGAGAGCTGTGTTACAGGGACCCGGTGCTCTGGTGGCATTCATTAAAATCGAATGCTGTCAGGCATCTTGAGTGATGAACTGGAACAGAAAGCAATTGACATTTGTTCAGATCTTTCAAGGGAAGCTGAATGTGTGAACAAGAAGAGTTTGAAGATCTTCATTAGTGATGAAGTGATGCATCAAAGCTTGCAGGGAAGCTTTGATGCCCAGAGGCCCGAGAAAACACATGTGTCAAAATCAGAAGTGAAGTCCATGTTGATTTTTTTTTCCTTTGACATCAATTGCCTTGCTCATGTAACATTAATCTCACAGGGTCTATTTATCCTATATGATTAGAAATTAAGACACAATTGAAAATGTCTATATAATCTAATAGAACTGAACTATGTTTTTTCTTTCCTTTATAAATTGAGCAGGCAATTTACCAAACACCTACCATGTTCGCAACCTTCTGCTTTGTGCAGGAGGCTATAAAAAAATACAAAGATGAATCAGCCTTGGGTATGGCAATCGAAGTTATATTTTTTACAGATAGATAAGACATGACAAAAATGAAGTAAAAAGTCATGTCATGTGAAGGATACTATGAAAAATGCTTACAGTTATTGTGAATCTAGGCGCTTCATTCCTACCTGGGAAGATTGAAAGGGAGGATTAGGAGCAAGTTGATAGAAGATGATTCTGCCCTCTTGTTTGATCTTAAGGGATTGGTAGAGATTGACTTCCCAAATGGGAAAGCTTTTTCTAGGTACAGAAAACAACTTGGATAAAGATGTGGGGGCAGGAAAGAGTCAGCATGTATGAAAACTTTTAGAGAAAGTTAGCCAAATGTGGGAGACACAGTGGAAGGTGTGGGTGCAAAAGTGGAATGGGAAGTTCCTAACCCTGGTTAATGCTTTCAACTGTCTGTATGTCGGTTTGCTTATTTAATTTTGGAGGAGTTTTTTTAAAGCTTTTAATATTCCTATGCTCATATTGATTTTCAAAAAGAAGCCGTTATAAAATTTGCCATTTTAAAAGTTCAATTTTATTTTTTTGAATAGTTTTAGCTTCATAGAATTATTGCAAAAATGGTACAGAGAGTTCTCACATATACCACACCCATTTCCCCCTTATTAATATCTTACATTAGTATATACATTTGTCATAATTAGCAAAGTAGTATTATTACATTCTTACTTGTCAAAGCCCATATTTTTTCAGATTTTCTTAGCTTTCATCTATTCATTTTTTTTGTTGTTGTTCTGGGATTTCATCAAGAATACCACAATAAATTTAGTAATGTTGTCTCCTGTGACTTTTCTTAGTTGGGGCAGTCAGACTTTCTTAGCTTTTGATGACCGTAAGAACTTTAAAGACTGATACTAAGGTATTTTGTAGAATGTTCTTTGAATTGGATTTGTCAGATGTTTTTCTCATGATTAAGCTGGGATTTGGGAAGCGTTCACGAGGTAAAGTGTCATTTTCATCACATTGTATCATGGGTACATATATGAACATGACTTATTACTATTCATGGTAACCTTGCTCACCTGGTTGGGTTTTTTTCTGTCAAATTTCTCTACTGTAAAGTTATCCTTTTTTTCCCCATTTCTGTTCTCTTTGGAGGAAAGTTACTAGGCGTAGCCCACATTTCAGGAGTGGAGAGTTTCACCTTATATGTTCCACTTTACTGAGGGCATTGAATTTACAGTTAACTATATTTCTGTGAGTCTACCTCTGGGCTTAGCATTCTGTTTTATTGATCTGTATATCAATGCTATGCTGTATTGATTACTGTAGTCCTACAGTAAGTCTTGTATTGGTGCTAAGACTTCCATCTTTGTTTTTCAGTGTTTTAATACTTAGTCTAGGTCTTTTGATTTTTTATTTAACTTTAGAATCACTTCATCATTTTCTACAAAACAACTTACTAAAATCTCAATTGATCCTTCCTATCCATGAAAAGGGAATATTTTTCCATTTGTTCGTGTCTTCTTGGATTTCTTTGAGCAGTAGTTTGTAGTGGTTAGAAAGATGCCAAGGCATTTCTTTTTTTCCTTTTTTCCTTTTGTGTGTGTGTGTGTGTGTGTGTGTGTGTGTGTGTGTGTGTGTCTGTTGTGAGTGAGACTGTGCTTTTTATTTGGTTCTCTGCCTGCTTGTTATTTGTGTATAAGAACATGACTGTTTTTGGCACATTTATTTAGTACCCTGAGACATTGCCAAAGTCCTTATCAGTGCAAGCAGGTTTTTGACAGATTCTCCTGGATATTTAGGGTATAGAATCATATCATCAGCAAAGAGGGATAACTTGACTTCCTCTTTTCCTATTTGGATATCCCTGATTTCCTTCTCTTGTCTGATTGCCCTTGCTAGGACTTCCAACACAGTGTTGAACAAGAGGGGTGAGAGTGGGCAGCCTTGTCTTGTTCCAGTTTTCAGGGGAGATGTTTCCAGTTTCTTTCCATTTAGCAATATGTTAGCTGCGGGTTTATTGTAGATGGCACTTACTATTTTGAAGTATTTTCCTTCTATACCTAGGTGTTTGAGGGTTTTTATCAAGAAGGGATGCTGGATTTTATCAAAAGCTTTTTCTGTATCTTATGATAAAATCATGTGGTTCTTGTTTTTATATCAGTTGATGTTTTTAATTACATTTATGGTCTTGTGAATTTTGAACCAGCCCTGCATCCTGGGGATGAAGCCTACTTGGTCAAGGTAGATGATTTTTGAGTTGTGAAACAATTTTTAAATATATGTGATTTAAAACTGCAAACTTATATGAAATTATTACTATTGTCAAATAGTGAAAAATTAATCTATATCCAGTATATGAGGGTTGATCAAACTTTTGGTATAAAAATACATCCTTATAAAAGCAATTTGTTAATGTATGATAGTCCAAAGACTAGAGGCAAGGTATCCCTTCAAATTCCAGAATATGAGTGGGTGGGTGGGGACAAGCTGCAAGCACTCACCAGACCCTGGAGGTCTCTGCATCTGTGCTGGAGAAATCTGAGGAAAGTAATGAGGTGGCCATGGAGAAGATGGGGAGTAGTGTTTTCTTGAGAACTTCCGGAGGAAGCCACTAGAAGTTGAGCCTCAGCCAACCAAGCAATTGGAGAGTATAAAAATGGGAACTAGTAAAGCCATTAAATATATGTTTACTGTATAAGTAAGACCAAATAATAGTTTAAGCAGGGAGTATGTACAATAGCTATATGCTCTGACAATCTAAACACAATATACCCGTTGAAAGTTCAGTAGGGGCCTAATTTTTTTTTTTTTTTGAGTTGGCGTCTCACCCTGTCACCCAGACTGGAGTGCAGTGGCCGCTTCCGGCCACCGCAGCCTCGACCTGCTGAGCTCCGGCGATCCTTCCGCCTCAGCCTTCCAAGTAGCTGGAACTACAGGCGTGCGCTACCATGCCTGGCTAATTTTTTTGATTTATTGTAGAGATGAGGTTTCACCTTCCCAGGTGGGTCTCGAACCCGCGGGCTCAGGCAATCCACTCACCTCAGCCTCCCAAGGCGCGGGATTACAGGCTGAGCCACCGAGCCCGGCTGGGGCCTAATTTTTTTTATTGCCCAATTATTTTTGAGACAGAATCTCACTCTGTCATCCAGGCTGGAGTGCAGTAGTATGATTATAACTCACAGCCTTGAATGTCTAGGCTCAGGTAATCCTCCTGCCTCAGGCTGCTGGGTAGCTAGGACTACAGGCATGCACCACCATGACTGGATAATTTATTTAAAAACTTTGTAGTGAAAAAAATATGGACATATTATAGCCAAAGTGCAGCCATTTTAACATTGCCTAATTATCAAGTTTTTCTAGCAGTTCACTTTACTTTACCCTCTAATCACGAGCCAAGGACAGAACTGGTTTCTCAGAGGTAGCTATTAATAATTGTTTATTATTACAGCCCCCTCCCCAGCTTGTTTCGTACTAATTAGCTTTTCTATTTCAAATATTTGCCTCCACCCATAAGACACAGGTTAAACTAATCAGCCCTTTGTGACACAGACAGATCCCATCACCATGGCAGCAGTCATGTCACTGTCCCACTCATCTGCCTGCTGTCCATCACCTGACATCAGTACCTGCGCTTACCTGTCCTCTTCATGATGATGTGGAGCAGACCACTACCCAATCACCTTAGCAACTTTCACCTCATCAAAGGGAAAGTTTAAAAGGATTCGACTTGGAGCAACCAGCCATCATTGCTTTGATAAGCTATGGTGTGACCACATAGCTCTTTGAGCTATGGCCACCATGTTTCTTTGTCTTGGCTCCCTCCCCTACCTTGGGGAGGTGAGTCTTCTCTCTCTCTCTCTTTCTCTTTCTCTCTCTCTCTCTCTCTCTCTTATTTACTTTCTAAATAAACTGTTTTCCATTTGACTTCTGTGCAATTCTTTGCATCTTTCACACAGCACCAGATCACACAATCCCACCCTGGTGGGGGCTCTACTGGGATATATTTTAACCTAACATTTTTGGAGATCCCACTGAGATCTTTGACCTAACATGTAGATTCAGCATTTTGCTGTTGCCCAGGCTGGTCTTGAATTCCTGGCCTCAAGCAATCCTCCCACCTTGGTCTCCCAAAGTGCTGGGATAACAGGTGTGAGCCACTGTGCCAAGCCTATTGCCAAATTAAGTGGTGAAATACGTGTGAAAAATAAGCTCTGTGAACAATTTTTTGTAACATAGGTCAATGTAAATAGGCAGGTGCACATAGTACAGTATTTTTTAAAAAGTTATGGTCTTGAAATTTCAAATTTCTTTCATTAAATTGGTTCAGAAGATTGCAAACTGTAACAACAAAAGAATCACTAGAATTCCAAAGACCTTTGAGCATTCTACCAAAACTTAGAATAATTAAGTGAGGATGAAAGGATGTTACTTTAAATCAGTTGCTGGGGATTGGAGAGGGCATAGGAGGAGGAAAAGAAGAACTAGCTTTAGCTAATTATTTTATTATTTTATTTTTGTTTTTAATTTTATTATTAATATAAGTCATAGTGGACTATGACTATAGACGATAATACAAAAAAGAAGAAACCAAGGGTGGTACTTAAAGGTCTTAGTGTAAGGTAAACATTAGAACAAAAATATAAACCTTTAAACATACAAACTGTATAGTAAGAGAGAAAAAAAGGGAGATAAATTACACAAGTAAAATAGATTACATAGTGAAGGACCATATATCTAATAAAGAGGGAGTAAAATAATAACAAAAAACAGAGGATAAGTCATACAGTTGAAAGGAGTTATTATCTTTTAGAGGCACATACAGATACAGCAATGGATAAAATAATATCATGTCTAGAATTTGCTTCAAAATAACATGGTATTGAGGGAAGCAGCTGGGTTTAGAGAAGAAGGAATGGTCATACTTTGGTAATGGTTGAAACTGGGTGATGGGCATGTGGTCTAGCACA